>JAIPMN010174088.1:0-10315 GCA_020650975.1 Apostichopus californicus
CCATTATCGTTTTTATATTTATGGCAGAGCTGTAGACGAGTCCAATTAGCCAGAGTCCGAGCCAAGTCCGAGTCCACTTGGTCTGAGCCAAATCCAAGACCCCTCAAGTCCGAGCCGACTCCAGATTTTCAAATATGATCACCTTTGGTAAAAATTCTTGAACTGTCATTATAATTATGCACCCAGGAGAAAATTTACCTCATGCTATAAATTCGGACCAGATAAGTTGCAGCAAGCTTTTCCTGATTCATAAATGTTCAAACCAGTCGCTCAACTTTCAAACCATGCAGGGAGAGGCAAAATCATATTCAAACCGGGCCCACCGTCAGGTTAAAACGGGCTTGCGGGACCCTGCTCTAGTAAAAGTGATATTCTAGTTACATTTAGGATTGCTCATTCATATTTTCAAATCATCCTCATCGTCATGATTGCTACTTTTTCTGATGTCATCATCATTTGTGAATTATTGTTATTGTTGCCATGATACATTTGCCAGTATCAATTTTGCTTATTGTTCTCTCAAAATTGCAGAGTAGAAGGAAGAAATGTTAGCTAATAGTTATTATACCATATGTTCTCGGTTTCTAAA
Organism: Apostichopus californicus; assembly: GCA_020650975.1. Classification (NCBI taxonomy): domain Eukaryota; kingdom Metazoa; phylum Echinodermata; class Holothuroidea; order Aspidochirotida; family Stichopodidae; genus Apostichopus; species Apostichopus californicus. Next base: position 590 of record JAIPMN010174088.1, read on the forward strand.
TTGTTTACGCTGAGGTCAGTATGAACAGAAGTGTTTATAATAGTTGTTCTTCCTGTTAAAGTATTTTATGAATCATTTTATAAATTTTATATTTATACTGGAATTTTCAGTAGGTGTTGGTTTCATTGAGGGTCAAAGGATACTCAAGGTCAGTAGAGTAACATAGAGCATCTAACTAAACAAGGAAAAGTTGGTAGTCCTATGTAGTGTATATAGGTTTCTGACATTGAGTACTATTCTATATATTTGTTCAGTATAGCAGAATCCCACGTGAGGTAACTAGATATTTGAAACTGAAAGCCCTGTTAACATGATAATTCAATATTGGAATGATGAATGGAAGTTTGTATGTAGTTGTACTATGTTCACGCTAATGCTTTTAGCCAAGTCAAAGGTTATTTGAGGCCAATATAGGTAAAAATCTGAAAACCTTGAAAGATAGGCTTGTACTCGTTCATACTACCTGACTAGTAGCTGCTTTAAAAGCTGAATCTTAGGGCAATTAATATATTTACCAGAACAATGTACCTCAAAAGACTTCTTAAGCTCTTTTGAGCCCCATTCAATATTGCAGTGTATTAAATTCATCATTCTTTTATCAAATTTACTCCAAATTGCTAGTTTCATGTTCTGGCATATGAACCTTTGTCATATCATGTTGCATGAGTGCTGTAACTGGTTTACAAGCTTGCAAAAGTCTTAAAAGGAGGATAGGGTGTTGAGATAAATAGTTGAAAATAATATAAACAAAATTGTACCATATTTTGCTTTTCTTTTTTCCCGTATGTTGCCACTGCTTTAATAAGACTAGTTGATAAGACTTTTTGTGAGCTCCACATTTGACAACAAGGTACATTAGACTTCAACTGCATCTTGTTGGCAACATCCTAGGAAAGTTTCAATAAACACAGATGTTTCTATAAAAATGGGGAATCTGATGAACATTCCAATACTGCGAGTCTTTATTGGACATTTCAGCAGGAGGCATTAACCAATTCTGCTATCGTTACATAGGTCCTTCATAAAATGCCATTTAAAAAACTTTATTACTTTCTTGGGAAGGTGAATTTTATTGTCAAATATAACATCTGTCAAATATTTAGTTTCCCTACCTGACCACCCCCCCCCTCTCCTACTCCATTTTATCCCAAGTAGTTTACAGAAACTGGGACAAAACAGTTTTTGTGGCAAATAAGGTTAAATAATGTTGTTTGGGGTATGGAGCATTTATCTATATTTCCCTTTTGAATCTAGATAGGAGGAAGTAGCAAACAATGCAAGGAAAACATGAAGTTCAAATGGATGCTTTAATTGCTTTTACCCAAAACATTGCTATATTCATTGATAAATATAGTCCACTTCAAATTCAGTACCGTTATAAAAATGCAAAAGAAATATGATATTGATCTACTTTCTGTATTTAGACCATTGCAGGTGAACAAGTTTAACAATGGTTTTGAGTTTGACTGTATGTAGAAACACCCGTTACATAAGGAACCTCAGATACAGTGTCGTGTAAACACATATCACTGCTAGGAGCTGTTTAACAAACAGCAAAAGAATAATGTATTACATAACTATCAAGAGATTTGCAGAACTCCACTCCTTCAACAATATTTACAGGGGTGCAGACTTCAAAGCAATGCAAGGGCAACAACTGGCTATCACTTTAAGAAATTTCCAAGTGCTTTCATTTCTAGCAATTGCATATGTTCAAAAGAAAAATTACAAATTAAAAGATGTGGTCTTTTCAACATGTTACCACATCTACCCCCCCACCTCCCCCATCAAAAAAGTATTGCATGTACAGCAGTAACCCTTTTTGTACATGTGCAATATATGGGGCAGAGCCTTACTCATGATTTGACCAAGCCCTTTATTCATTTGCTTAGCACGGGTTATGTCAGTGATATTCAGTGGTATTCACATCAATGCTTAGAACATGTGTCTCATGGTAAATTTTCTAGCTGATAGCATGAATGTTAAGGAGCTGAAGTTGCAAAGGTTGCTTTGTTTATATGTTTTTGAAAGTTACTTGAAATTTCATAAAAATGATTTTTGGTTCCTTGCTTTAGCAAAAGGAACCTATGTAGTCAGGTTGACGTGTGTGTCTGTGTGTGCATCTGTGACACTTGCTTGGTTACGCTCTATCCCAATTAGGTAAAGTTGGATTGAGGCCAAACTTGGACTATAGATCCGCCATATGGAGGTGTGCCCTATTGTGTTTGGTGCCCACAAAGTTATACAAGGTCAAAGTTAATTTTCAGACATTTAATGCAATAACTCCCAGTGCCAAAGTGTGACACAGTTGATATTTTTGGACAAGTTGCAAATAGTATAGGGGAATATTTTCAAACTTAACGGTTATGTGATCCGAGGTCACCAAAGGTCAATTAATGATAAAAAACTAGTATTTTTGCGATAACTTGAGAACGAATTGTCCGTTAGGGTTGTGAGTTGCTTCAATGTAATCCAATTGTCGACCCGCATCTGTGTAACCCGTGACCTCAATTTGACCTCTGGTGACCTTTAAGTGTTTTGGGGATTTTTACTGTTTCGACGCTATTTTCAGATTTTAAAGGTACCTTCTGATCATAAATGTCAATAGGTTGACCCCTGTGTGACCTTCGTGTGCGAAGTTATACGAGGTCAAAGTTAATTTTCAGACATTTAGTGCAATAACTCCCAGTGCCAAGGTGTGACACTGTTCATATTTTGGGACAAGTTGCAAATGGTATAGGGGAATATTTTCAAACGTAACGGTCATGTGATCCGAGGTCACCAAAGGTCAATTAATGTTAAAAAAATAGTATTTTGGGGGGAGAAAATGGGCATAGAAAAAATGTTTGAATTTTTACAGTTTTGATGCTCTAGTTAGGTCTCACCGATCAAAAATGTCAATTGGTTGACCCCCGGGTGACCTTTTTGTGTGAAGTTATGTATACAAGTTCAAAGTTAATTTTTTAGACATATAATGCAATTAACTCCCAATGCCAAGGTGTGACATGGTTGATATTTTGGGACAAGTTGTGAATGGGGTGGTGGAACATTTTCAAACTTAACGGTCATGTGATTTGAGGTCACCAATGTTATCATATCTGTTGACCCGCTTGTAGGTGACCTTATATTTCTTACATTTTCGATGCCATATTCAGATCTCAAAAGTGCCTTCCGATCAAAAATCCGATCACAATTTGTGATCACAAAAGTGTTGGCTATAGTGTTGGTTACTTTATGGGTACATGTAGGACCACAATTACTTGGACTATTTGAGCCCAATCTTGCTTGATAATATTATGTGTATTGTTATATACCCCTATGCAAGGAACCACAGTGCCCTTGGGCTCTTGTTTATGAAAATATTTGCATTTATTGGTGTGAATGGTCTCGAATCTCCATGATGACCACTCATAAACGACCCTTCGACCGCGGACCGGCAGTAGGCTATAGTTGCTGAAATACCTGACGTGACATAGCGCATAGGCCGAGAAGACATCTATAGTAGTCGCACTGTACTGAAAACGCATGTTAACGACCGTCGAATTATATAGTTCCAACTCTACAAGACTACAACACACATAATGTTTACTACTGAATCTGTGTGCTGGACTGTTCGGGCCAACTTTGCTTTTGTTTCTCTCTTTTAAATGGACGGTGACGTCACAATAGAAAGGTGTTTCCAGGTACAGGAATGCCAAAGAAGATGTTAAAAGGTAAAAAATGCTGACATCATACAGGTTTCTCACATCATTGCTCGTGTCATTGCCTCGATACTCTGTTACATTTTCAAGCAGGTTTTCACTTCTGGGACGTACCCCGATGCTCTTAAAACCGCTAAAAAAACAAGAAAGGAGACAATACTATCGCTGAGAACTACCGGTCAATCAGTCTTCCACACTAATAATATTTCTGACGCAATCTTTGATGTCAGTTTGACATATAGTTCGGTCATTTCAGTATGTTAAAAAAAGCCCAGTCAATCTTTCCTTATTTTCCACGCGCAATTTGCAGATTTGTCGAAGAATGTCAATGCCGGTGTCAAACTCACAAAAGATATGTCATGATATTTCGAAGTAACTTACCAGATTGTTTTTTTCCTTCTATTTCTCTAAACTATTTGATGACCATATCAAGACATGGGATCTCAAAATAAAGGATGTTGGGAAAAATTTCCCGTACGCTGCGCGCCAACCCATGGTGGCACTCCACTCAGATAGTAACAAGACGCCCTCCCAGGAAATGGTTAAGTCCCCCCAGCGCCCCCCCCCCCCCACTGAAAAAAATCCTGGCTATGCCACTGCATGTACCACAGGTTTATCTGATATCAAAGTGAAAGCGGCTTTCCAAAAGAATAAAGAAAGCATATGTTAATTTTTGTGTAACACTTACACAACATAATCTCCACGCAAACAAGACTACCTACGCATAGTTTTCAATGAAGATTCCAATAATTCCTGCAATTTCCTATTAATAACATATGGAAAGTCACTCCTGTTATGACATTAGAAACAAAGACTGATATGAGATTAGTGTGGCATATACCTACTGACGACTGATAACAGTTTTACAGTGGAAGTTCTAACCTTTTGACGTTGTATAAACCTAGCAGACAACGAACAGGTACAATCTGGTACCATAATCCGTTTTGAGTGCTATTTAGGTATTAGTATTGGACCAAAAACGGTATTAATGTCGGCACGAACCAAACTTTAAAGAAAGCTCAAATGTTGTTTGTCCATCTCTAACATCCCTGGTGGAACCATATAATTATTTGAACATTGTCAGCACTGCGGCAAGTCCCCCAGACATTTTGATATGTAACCATTACAGTTAACATATTAGGTATAGTCTGTTCAGGGAATGATGATAAGCAGCCCATCCTCTTTTATGTTTTTGACAAAATACTATTACACTCAAAGCCAAACTTTTAAAGCAAAAATAATATGGCTCAGGAACTAATGGTATACTGGCAATTTAAACTAAAATTTACAGTGAATATTACATGAATGGCACCAGAACATAATTTTAGTAATGTATAAAAGCATGTGCAGGAGCAACTGTTCACTGTATGTTTATTTTTTTTTCACTGCTCAGAGGAATACTGCTACAAACAACAAACAATTTTCTTTCTTAAAGGAGAAATTTGGAGATGATCAGGAATACAACAGAAAGTGTCCCTTTCTGTACCCTACTGTACAGTATACTGTATCGCTGACCCAAAACATAAACAGAGATATAGGCAGTGAATGTGATTGCTTAAAATTGATCAAAAATTGTTGATCATTTGTTTTTTTATACTTCTACCCAGAAATTTGGCTTATTACCAAACACATACAGTAGTGGAGATTAGCATGATATTATAAGACAACACACAATAAAAATTGTACAATCATATTCAAGCAGTTGATTGCATTTTCAATCCCAGTTTATATTTTCCACAAGATTTATTTCACATAAACCCGGATACTTGCACTATTTCATGACCTCAATTTACTGACCTCTCTCATACATGAGAAACTTTCTGGGAACTAACTTATTCCTCAAGTATTATCTTACCAGTAAAGGCTGTATCTAATACTTTAACCAATGCAAATTACTCCAATATAATGGAGTTTCCATGCTTGGAGGGACAACATTATAAACAATACCCTGGATTGCACAATTTCATACCTATAATTACAAATCTTGTGGTTTTACAGTATGTTACATTGGGCAGCACTAGAATGTTTCCATGACATTGGTGCTAGTTGCATGTGCCTTTGCTGTATTCACTCCCCTCAATTTTGAGGGGAAATAATTTAATTTTGTTTAAAGAGTAAACTGGTTCTTGGTGTAATAAAAGACCACAAGCTTGCAGTAATTAAGTCAGGCCTAATATTGTAAGCTTTTCCCATAGCATAGCCCCTGAACCCCACTTGTAGATTTGTGAAACTGTGGTTCAGAAACAATGCAGTGTACCCCTGGAGATTTTGAGGGATAACAGTTTGAAAGATTTTTATAATAGTAATATGCTTAACAAATGCCCCTAGTCCTGCACAAGTATCTGTGTGGTGGTTGTTGAAAATTACTGTACTATGGCTTGCTGATCTTGCTTGGAATACATAATTAAAACATCTTAAAACATAAGAAATGCATTTAAGAACAGTTAAAGGTAAGGCAGCAAGATATCCAGTAACCTCAACAATTTGGCAACTTAAGCATCAGGACCACTTCATTTGTATAACGAATTCCATGTTCTTGACAAGCAGCTGCAAATGTTCCCTAATACTCACAAAAGCATGTGGTGCCACAATGTGACCAAACTAAAACATTGCAAGCAGTGGCGGAGCGTCCATACAGTCAGGGGGCCCCCCTGACGGACTCAAATGGACTGCTGGCGCCCTTTTCAGCTCTTTACCACTTTTTACTTATTCTAGATTATTGACTTTTTTATTTCGCTCTCATCTACTTATTGACATTTGTCACATTTTGTTGGTGTAATTTGGCGATAACACCTATTTATTCTTCGTTTATCTGCAAATTAGCCAGGCCCGGAAAGGGTCATTTCCGGCGATCTAGGGAGTATCTTTACTCAAAATATTACGCGCCAACCAGTGGTGGCGCTCCGCTTAGATAGTGTCAAAAGCGCCCCTCCTTACCAATACCCCTAGCTCCGCCACTGATTGCAAGAAGTACATTGCAAAAGGATGAGTCCATTTATACAGTTATATATGTAGAAGACTTCCCATGAAGACTGGTCAGCATTCTCTTGGTTCTGTCTGCTTGAAGCTAATAATAGTAATTTCTTCTTTCTTTTATATGGTGTAACCGTGTAACATATCCTGGAACTAGTTAGCTTTCTGTTACTGCTCTGCATTTATGTGAAGCAAATACTGTAACACTGTACCAATCCAACAACCATTCCCAGCAACTTCCTAACTCCATTGAAAGATGTGCTGTGTCCCAGAGGATATACACGAGACGTGTGAATCTACTTCGCGATTTACAGGACATAATATGGCTTTGCTTGGCATCGGCTTCTATGCAAGCTTTTTATTGATAAGCCCAACAAGGAGCTATACCACTATGTAAAGCACGATGAAAAGCTTGGTTGATGATTGTATTCACCACACTGTAAAATGTGTGATACTCTTGCCTGGCATTTTTAATTAGAGCATATCCTTTGCTGTATCAGCCTGTAGATCTATCCATCTGTTGGTACAAAAAGAAAAGCTTTCTCTTAAAGGTATGCTGAATTGGTCCCAATTATAGCACGCTATAGCTTGGAAAGTTTTGCGATTACCGAATAGACCTCACATGACCTCACACTCTACAAATGAAGAAACAATGGACTGCTTTACAAAACTAAATCTCCTGTAAATCAGCCACTATTTTAATCATCTCACAACCTTTCATATAGTACTATTTTCACTGTCAATTTCAATTTGTTTATCCATCCCATTTTGGGACCATTAATTCTTGATTCATCTTGCCTTGTATACAACTTGAACATTTTATTTATGCAGCCATGTATTCAATTGAAGCTGATACAGCTCCCTATCATAGCAAGTGCTATTTAAAGTTGCAAGTCCTCAAAGCTTTACCAATTGTAAAGATCTCAAAATTTAAATATACATGTAAATTTATAAGTGGACCTAAACTGACAATTTGGTGTTGTCCTGCATTGATCAATCAAACCTTTAAGAGTGAAAAACCAGTGGATATATATAGCTCTAGTGTAGTTAAATACTATGGAGAAAAAGGAAAAGATACCACCACATTAACCAGTTCATACAACACGTTCCATCCCTTCTGGTTGTTTCTTTCTTCATTCCATAACTTTGGAATACATTACTACAGATGTTACTCGTATTTGAGATAATAGAGTCCTATGGTATCAAGTTTATGCGATGTCAAACCTACAGAATATTAACTTACTTTTGGGTTAATTCAGAAAATATCTTCAATTTTGCTGTCGATGATGCAGTAGGTTACCACATCAGTCTGTCCCAGGCGGCATCTGTGCTCTAGCTATGATTGCTACCGTTCCAACATTGACATTTTCACTGCATGGCAGCTACATCGTACGGTGAATAGTGGGCTGTTGTCATTCATGTTGAGAATGTTGATCGTCAAATTGGTCTGAGAAAACATTAACAGTGCCAATCAAATAAATACCAAATGGTCAGAGTGTAGATGTGCATTATTTCAATTTTTATTGTACACTTCTCTCCAATATATTTTGGGCCAATACAGAGCTCAGATCTTTAACACTGAATATTGCAACATTTTAGTCAACTTGGTATTACTTATGGATCTAAATAGACTCAACACAATGGCTTATTTTCAAGGGAGGGGATAGAAGGCTTATCAAATGTTTGTGTTATGTAGATTTTTGGAGGATGTTAACTTTTAATTAGGTGCACTCTGCTTTTGTAACAGTTACATTATGGAACTGTTCTGACTCAATAACCTTTTGGACGCAGGGCATTGTTATTTTGTACAAATTTTGGCAAGTTATAAATAAGACACAAAAGAAACACAATGCATCATCTGAGCGACTTAGATTAAAGGTATTCTGTATTGGCCCAAATTTGATGCTGGATTTTCAAATATTATATCCTTTAACTGTTTTTATTGATACCCTCACTGGGAAAGTCAGACAACTTACAGTACAGTGGTGTTTAGAATGTCTGAGAACAATTTAGAGAGTAAAGACTTCCAGGAACTTTTTGAAAAGTTCTAGCAACTATAGCATGTATAATTCAATACAGGCTACTTGAAAGTTACATTTGCATGGTGACTTCAGTCTCGAATTCTAGGCATAGCTACTGTACACTCAGTACAGTATCTGGTCATGATATAGGGCACATGTAACATTATTGTCCTGGAAAATCTAAGGCCATATATGATAAATTTACAGTAGGTTAAGAAGTTAAGCTGACCTACTTGTGAAATCTAATTTTTTTGGGCAGTTGGAATTAATTTGTAGCTCTAACTACAGACCAGTTTACCCTAGACCCAATGCTAAAATAGTGTTAGGCCTTGGCCTATGGCCGAACGTAGGCCTGGCAAGTTTTAGGCTAGAAGCTAGTCTATAGTATTGGAGTATGGGAATGAACAAATTACGTGAAGCTGTATGCAACAACGTTGCAGTTATGGTTTTAACAATATCACCAACTTTAATGACTAATCTCAAAGACCTTACCTGAAGTTGCTGGTTAGACGTTTTCGTGTTAACGGTACTTTTTAAGAAAAAGTCACAAAGGAAAGAAACTGGGCACGAAAACCGAACGACTGATCCGCTCACAAGCCCAGTCGCCTTGCATCGAGATCGAGGGAACAGATACTACACAGGATCTTAGCCGAAACTCCAACGCAATGCATGAAGCCTAAGGGTATGTTGTAGCAGTTAGCCCTGGCGTACATATACAGTGTATAGTACAATTTCGTACTGCGCGCCGCTGTCAAAAAAACTACGGATGCCTGTACGTCAAGTAAACTTATATACCAATTGGGGGATAAACATTGAGAGCAAGACTTAGGTTTACCGAAAGGGTTATACCAATTGAATATTTCTTTGCCAAATGGCCCAAAAAGTAGGTAGCAACTTATAACGACTGATATGCAGTCTCAGTAGCATAAGGTATAATGTTGTTAAATTTCAAGTTGATCCAATCATTACACCCCAGGTAAACCTAAACACCAACTTGGAGAAGTAAACGTATATAACAATCCAGTGCTACA
>JAIPMN010174159.1:0-10920 GCA_020650975.1 Apostichopus californicus
TTTTCATTGTTGTCAATAAAATTTATCTAACCATGTATACAAATATCAGGATGTGTTATTATTCAAAATAAAAGGAAGTATGACATTTCAATCATTATCATTCTACATTCTCTATAATCTTCATGTTTGAAGAAATGGATCGCTTTTCGGCCTTTTGGCTAAAATAATGTGTAGTATCTGTTCCCCTTCTAGAGGAATCGTGAATATATCAACCCATTTGATCCAAGCTTAAGTTCAGGACAGTTGTACAATGTCAGCTCTGGAACACCTGCCAAGAAAGATCTAGCACATGGAATCCTGGATGTTTGTCAGTTGAAAAGGTGCACATGAAAGATTTGTGAAAGACAGACGTGAGCAGTGGCGGAGCGTCCATACATTCAGGGGGGCGAATGCCCCCCCCCCCCCACGGACTCAAATGGACTGCTGGCGCCCTTTTCAGCTCTTTACCACTTTTTACTTATTCTAGATTATTGACTTTTTTATTGCGCTCTCATCTACTTATTGACATTTGTCACATTTTGTTGGTGTAATTTGGCGATGACACCTATTTATTCTTCGTTTATCTGCAAATTAGCCATGCCCGGAAAGGGTCATTTCCGGCGATCTAGGGAGTATCTTTACTCAAAAATTTTCTGTACGCTACGCGCCAACCAGTGGTGGCGCTCCGCTTAGATAGTGTAGAAAGCGCCCCTACAGACCCTTCTCGCCCCTCCTGACCAATACCCCTAGCTCCGCCACTGGACGTGAGACTACTGAAACCAAGTTCATATGATCATATTAAACGCAACAAACTTTCCCCTGACAGCGGTAAGAAGATTGAAATTAAGGCGAAGGGAAAAGTGAAGGTATTAGAAGCTAATCGAGATGTCTTATTAGGGACGCTTCTAGCTACATCAACAAACCATGGTAGAATCATTGATTTCAAGAAAGCCCTACAGTACCCTTTAACTCCTGTTCCGTTGAGCTTGGCAAATGCAGATGGCACAATAAGAAAAATGAGAAATGTGCCCCGATGAAAACAGTACACTGGATCCTATCAACACATTAGACTGTACCAGCAGACTACCAGCAAATGAAAGTGTTGCTGCTCATGTGATTGACTTGATGGCGTTGATTAGAACATGTAAAACGTATCCCGACACATTTGAGGCTCTTGCCTTAAAGGTGTTTTCAAGCATCCCTAAAGGCTACAGGAGACGTGATATTGTTGCTGATGCTTACCTACCACAGAGCATCAAATCAGTTGAGAGAGTTAGACGTGGAACGGCACCAAATATAATAGTGCGGTCAGCCCAATCAAAGTTGCTTCGTGACTTCACAGCTTTCCTCTCCAATGGTGAGAACATAACGAGACTGATTGACCTGATCCTGAGTGTGCTGGTGTCCAAGAGAGAAATTATCCTGGGAAGTGGTTTCCTTCTCTTCATACCAGAAATGCACTCTCGTAACCAAAGAGGATACTACAGAGGTCCCAGAACTTAGCACAAAACAAGAGGAAGCTGATACAAAGGTCATATTGCACGCACACCATACCTTGAGATAAAATGAGAGTGGTACAGTCATAATTCGCTCTCATTCTGGTGACATAGATATTACAGTCCTAGCGTTATCACACTTCATTGGCGATGATGGACAAGTTGTACTAGAAAACAACACAGGCACATATCGCAAGGTCTTCAGAATGAGCGACATTGACCTAACACCAGCACATAAGACATCACTTTTTGGCTTTCACGCCTTCACAGGCAACGACTTCAACTATACCTTCTTTTGCAAAGGAACATAAACCTGCTGGAAGCTGCTGGAATGTAAGCCCAAATTCCTCGATACTTTCTCCTATAACTTGAGTCCGATCTTGAGGAATATGTAGCAATGCTATATAGCATAAAAGGTAAAAGTGTCAATGAAGCCAGATATACAATCTTTGATCGCAAATTTACCAAGCAGAACAAGACCATTGATATGACATTGCTACCACCATGCCAGCAGACTTTAAGCTACACATTCTTAGATCAAACTTCATTGCTAGAGGATGGCGCTCAGCGATCGTAAGTAGTTATGAAGCTGGAAACATCGTTGAAAATGGATGGACAGAATCACTCGAGCTGAGATGGCCCGAGAAGGTTGTGCCTGACGTTGTGCAAGAACTGTTTCTAGATAATGATTGTGAATACTTTCTAGGCGACAGTGATGATAGCGATTCAGAAGATTACGTAAGCATAACTGTTATGTATGTGTAAAAGCAGGTTGGCCTGACGTTTCGATCCTAGCAGGATCTTCTTCAAAGGCTAAATGACAAGTAACAGTAACAGAAGGGACAAAACACGCACAGAATACAGACATGTTAATGAGCATGGTGAACACAAAGAGATAGATGTAAGGGGATTAGTAGACAAGGGATGGAGAAAAGAAAGAAATAAACCAACAGGGGAAGAGGAGAGGTAGGAGATAAACAGTGGAGGGACAGAGAGAGGATTAAGGGAAGGGGGTAGGCAATAAACTGGAGAAGGACAAAGACAGAAAGGTGTGGAGAAACGGGTGGAAGAGAGCTATGAGAAGAGGATTGATGGCGGAACAAGGGGAGAAGGAGGGGGAACAGAAGAAAAGTTAGTCATGTACTTCCTGAATATTGAGCCCATGAGGTTGAATGGTGCGAAGGCGTTGCATCCACAGCCTCTCTCTGCTGATTCGTACTAGTTATGTTATGTAATTATGGTATTTGTATCCTATTTGAACTAACGTTTTTGTACACAAGTCAATGTAAAAATTGAAAACATTTCTGTGACGTCATCACAAATTGGTACATAACTTACCCTACATGGGTCTTATATGGACAAAAGTGGTGTAAAAATGTGCGCAAGACGTGCGGAAAAATCATGAAAAAATCTAGTTCATATCTCAATCGGTTCAAAATCCGTGGCAAGTAATGTCATAATGCCCCCCCTCCCGTGTAGTTAGGGTTAAATATGGGGTCCTTTAGAGACCCCCTAATACTCCTCCACCACCACATTGTTACCACATCCAATATATAAGGCATACTTAACTAACTGGGTTTAAATTTTAATAAGAGTTTGTTTTATCTTATTTGTGTGTAAATGTAACTAATGGTAATTTTCTTTTAAAAAAATGGATCCCCACCTCCGATAAAAAAAACCTTTTCGGGGGGTACGTTCAGGATTTGGGCTTTTAACCCAAAATATTCTTATTTCTTATGAAATTCTGGTCTAGAAAAAACACATTTTCCTGTTTGTGTGTAAATGTAACTTATGGTATTTTTCCTTAAAAAATGGACCACCCCCCCCCCTTAGAGAGAAACCCCCATTTCAGGGAGTGCGTTCAGGATTTGGGCTTTTACCCAAGATATTCTTATGTATTTCTGGTCTAGAAAATCCATATGAGACCTTTCAGGTGATACCTAGCTCATTCATAGCCTGGTCTATTATATACATCTGACAATCACTCAGTCACAGTAACGATGCAAGGGGAATGGGGTTTGAGAGCGGATCAGCCCTTTCTAGGGGAATCGTGATACACACCTGACGATGATCACACAGTCACCATATCGATGCAAAGGGACTGGCGTTGAGAGCGGATCAGCCCTTTCTAGGGGAATCGTTATATACATCTGACGATGATCACACTATCACAGTATCGTTGCAAGGAGACTGGGTTCGAGAGCGGACTAGCCCTTGCTAGGGGAATCGTTAAATACATCTGATGATCATCACACAGTCACACTATCGATGCAAGGGACTGGGGTTGAGAGCGGATCAGCCCTTTAAGGGGAATCGTTACATAGATCTGACGATGATTACACAGTCACAGTACCGATGCAAGGGGACTGGGGTAGATGGCGGATCTGGGGGACTGTGGGATATGCGCCAACAATGGCGGATTACACGCTCGAATCGGATACATTGTTCACTGCATTCCACAGGCGTCAAACTAGACAGCTCCTCTTTCGACCAGCTGCAGATTTCGAGCTGGCGTGCGAAGAGGAAGGTGGGTAGATCCGAATCGGATCCCTCGGGTGTTGAAGGGTTGAAGTGTCACAACACTACACATTTAATGTAATAAACTGGTGCCGATGATTTATTATAAATTGTTTAATTGCAGGTGTTGGATCTACTCTTTGACTAGACAACTGAATGAACGAAAAACGTTTAAACAGAAGGGAAAGTCGCTCAGCAGGACGATCTTTGATTTTTTTAAGAAAAACAAACCTAGCCATAGTAGCAAGGGTACAACACCTTCAGATTCTACAGATAACACTGCTGCGTCATCTTCCATGACTCTGGACGATGTACGTGAAAACCAAAATCTTAGTAGAGATGATATTACTATAGTGACGGAACCTCCGGTTCCTCCTACGGTTTCGGATACACCTTCAACGTCTACAGATAACACTTCTATCACATCTTCTACGACTTTGGATGATATAGGTGAAAAACAAAATCCAAGTAGTGATAATGCTCCAATAGTGACAGAACCTCCGGTTAGACCTACCGTTTCCGATGCCAGCGGAGATGCTTCAGGAAGGTAATGCCAGTATGTCCATTACCAGTGACAGATCAACCTTATCAATCAAGTAATTTGACTTTTTTGCTCACACAAACCGTAAAAATGGGCAGCAAAGCTGGTAACAGGACCAAGTTTAAAGTTTCCAGCGCGACTGGTTTACCGACTGTCCGTGGATTCACTGTGACTCTAACTTGAACAAGGTACCATGTTATATATGTTGCAAAGCAGTCCAGGACAAGCTAGTGAATGCAAATTATCATTGCAGTGAAGTGCATTTCTCATTGAGGGATTTTCAACCTGGAAGCGAGCCCGAGAAGCTTTCAAGTCCCATGAAAAAAGTGGTTTACATCGCTCAGCTAAAGAAAAATTAGTGAACTTACGAAAAAAGGAAATTATTACACAGTTGGATGATCAACGTCTAAGTGACCAAGAAAGGGTAATGGGTGCTCTAATGAAGATTGTTATATCGATCAAATACTTGGCGTCAGAAGGCTCTGCTTTGCGAGGGAAGAAAATGACAGCGAAAAGTTCAAGAAACTGGTGCGCTTGCATAGTGAAGATGAAACAAACCTGGCTACTTGCTTGGAGAGAAAAACTAATTATACAAGCAGCGAAATTGTCAACGAGATTCTTGAGATAATGGACCGTGATATAGTGCGGGATATTGTTAGACAAGTCAATGAGGAATCTGTTCAGTTTGGTATTATTTGTGATGGGACACAAGATATCCCAGGAAAAGAACAAGAGGCGATATGCATTCGTTATGTCAAATCGAACTTTGAGATAAGAGAGGATTTAATATGGTTGTACTATTAGAATGTAACAACGGGTGCAGCACTCGCTGCCATGTTACAGGATGTAATGATTCGAGTTCAGTTATCGATATCAAATTTGAGGGCACAAACATACGACGGCCTTTAATATGGCTGGGGAATACAATGGCTGTCAAGCCAATATTAAGAACGTTCAACCTATTTGCCTGTACATACATTGTGGTGCTCATGTTTCACACTTGGTCACATCAAATCCAAGAGTCTGTCATCATGCGCGATGCTCTAAATTGCGTGCAAGAACTCGGAAATTTCTCTGATCAGTAGGGTAAATTCAAAGAATTATATTTGAACTTGCACTCGGATGAAACCACTATGCAATCTCCCACTTCACTGAAGCCTATGTTCCCTACAAGATGGCTCACTCGCACGCCGGCCGTGACATGTGTGTTGGAAAATTACGAAGCGGCACTAAGTGCGTTGAAAAAGGCTGCGGGTATGTTTGTTTCGACCACTGATGCACGTGCTAGTGGGTTATACCATAATCTAATGAATGCCAAAACTGCCAAAAAAATGCCCAAACTCTGTTGGGCTTGAAAGTAGCATTACCTATCCTTCGAATGATGGAGTCCTGCATAAATCACTACAGGGAAGTAATCAAACTGTGGCAGGGATGCTTATTGTGGTGGACTCCTTGTAAAGAGAACTCCAGTCGTTACGAGCAGAAGCTATCTTCCACCAAATATTTGAAGAGGCAGAGGAAATGGCTGAAAGTCTTGGTTTAGAAGAGTTGTCGCTTCCTCGGATACGCAAGATTCCAATGCGAATTGAAAGCGGATTTACAATACACAATTTTGACAGTGTAGAAGAATTGTTTCGACCTCAATATTTCATAGTTTTGGACAGTGCACTCGCAAATTTGGATACATATTTCACATCAACGGAATATGGGAAACTGACCGCTATGCGAATTACTGGAGAGTACAATGCAGTTGTTGCTGGACGTTACCCGGAACTGACTATGAATCTAGAACACGAAGTTGCATTTCTTCACATGAACTTCACAGGTACGTACATCAGTGACTTCCATAAAATATTTGAACCAATGAGCCCAAATGTTCGAAAAAAATTCCAACAAGTGGAACGATTACTTAGACTCATTCTCGTAAATCCAGCAAGTTCCTGCACTGCTGAAAGATCATTCAGTTCCCTGAGGAGACTGAAGACGTGGTTACTATAGTACCATGAAACAATCAAGGCTTAACCATCTCCTGCTATGCGATTTCCATAGTGAGATTCTGGACAGAATCGAACCACGCGTTATCGAGGATAAATTCATCGACAACAAGCCAGATTCACGGAGGAAAGTATTTGGATGATTCTAATTATATGTCTCTGAAGTAAGAATAAACTGGGCCTTTTAACCTGTTACACTATTGTACACTTTTCATCGTACTATGAGACGTATGGGCTTTCTAAGATGAATATACGAGCATGCAGGAGCAGCATTCATATAAGTCGATGTAACTTAAATTATCACCAGTTCTCATTTTATTATATTTATCCACAGTTGTTAAATATAGTACGGAAATCGCATTTGCGGCAGTCCATTATTGTTATCTGGTAGGGACCCCAGACCCATCGTATACAAAAGTCTACTTGGATTATTTGTCCCCTGTTTTTTTTTTGCGACGCCCATGTATTTCCCTAAAGTAAATTTCTAAGCCATGGGATCTAAAACTTAAGGAGGTTTGGGGAGCATCATTGGGTCTGGGAAGTGTTATTTCCGGCGATCTGGGACGTATATTTGCCAAAAGCATTCTTGTACGCTACGTGCGAACCCACTGTCGCGCTCCGCTTAGATAGTATCAGAGAACAGACACGCGTCCCCATCATTATCCAAGAACTGATCTGCACCCATGCCCCTACCTGTGCACATTTTTTTACCACTTACCCATACTGGGTCATAATTTATTACACCTCTTACATTCCTACCTTTGTAAAATTCTTAAAGATCGCAAGTTCAGTCAGTCGACAGGAATTTTGTGATTTCTGTAATGAATGATGATTTGCGCTGTCAAAATTGATCATTTGGCTATGCTACAAGCACGCGACCTGTGTTCCATCACACACACACACACACACAATATGCATACATAGTGTCTGAGTCATAGGCCTGCAAGACGTTCGTACGTATTCTGTTGCATAGCTGTAGCAGTGACAGAAAATGCTGTTTGAAGCATTTCATCTTTATTTCAAGGCCTATTTGGGTTGTAGACCTTAGCTTTGGTATGTGCAGTGAGTCTACTGGCGAACGGGGTGCCAAAGTGTTGGTTAGGTGCGCCTGGGATCGTCTGTACCCGACCATCTGGATAGCTATTGATCATTAGGCCTGAATCACTGACCAGCTTCTATTGTCATGGGGCAACCAGTGCAAACGGTTATTTTCCAAAACGTGATACAACATCAAACGGTCACGAAATACCGGACTACTCGACATGAAGTTAGAAGGGGGAGGGGGTAGATGCATGGTCACGGCAAGAAAGACATTATAAAATTAAAATTCACCAGGGGTCAAATTGTCAAAAAACAAAGTTTACACAATATTTCATTAAGGACAGATGTCATATTTAGTATGTTGGTGTATCTATCACCTTTAGTACAAGAAGCTTGTTGGTGAGGTCAATGGTAATTTCAGGACAGCATATGTCATTTTGAATGTATTGTTTGTCACATCACACTGCTTTTCACTGTATTACTAAGATCAAGTATGTTGTACACCCTCACTATAAATCACTTCAGATTAATGAAGAAAGTAGCTCATGTTACATTATGGAAACCACTATGCATCGATAAAATTATATTAATCAACTTAAACAGCTTCTTTAGATGCAAATTAATAACCGTTGTATATACAATTAAGAGAGAGCCTCGCAATAATTGTGCCGCACGCCATCTAAAATGATGAGCCGTAGGTGACATTCTAAAGGGATATCGTAAACATTGATAACAAAACAGAAAGTTGAATTTTCAGAGTTGATTAATATTAGATTACTTCAAAGGTCGATGCTTTGTGCAAACAATAAATAGTTAATAAGAGATAAGTAGAGATTGACTATGTTGCAATCTTTGTCGAGCCAGAGACCTGTTAGTGAAGTGACTGGTTCTGTTTACTTATATAATTATACATTGATTTATGATAATTTTGTTAGTTTCAATCATCCATGCATACTGTATCTTTATATTCAACATATTGTCGCTTTGAAAGATAATCATGAATAATATCAAAGGAAAAAAATAGTGTTGTGACGTCATAATCGATAGAGCCTTACAGTAACTACATATATTTTGATCAGTAACTAAAGCATAAGAAAGCTGATGTTAAAATAAACTTTTATACAGATTTATACCTCAGCATTCTTATTACTCTTACAGTGTATGATCAAGAGTTCAACATGATTTTGTTTATTGGTTTTATATAAAAAGCAAGATTTGTGTTATCAAACTGATTGAGTGACTTCTGTAACATGGTGTAACATTACAGAGAGCCCCGTCTATATTATCAACTTATTATACGCTGGAAAGTCCAGAGAAAGGATATTTTCGCGATGATAAAATATAAATGACGTTAGACTCGAATTTTTTGAGGCATCGTATCACCTTCTTCAACATAACAACAGGAACGATAGATATGAAACTGTGTTTTACTTCTGTTTTTGCATGTTTGGGGTTTGTTCCATGGAGGTCGTCTCGTTTAGAACCACCGGTCCTTGTCTGTTTATTGTGCTCTTAAAGCAACATGCAGTGTATTTGGATACTAAGCACACACTGAAGGACTTGCGTGGTTCTTTGTTATGTTTCATCTTATTCCATTAACAATCGTTGCACACTGCCCTTCATTTATTTTAATGATCAAAATGTCGCAGGTTAAACCACCTCCAACAGTAGCTTCATGTAAGTGCACTCGTGACAACCCTGGTTAGTGTTGTTGATAAGTAAATGGCAGAACAAAGTTCACAAAGCTCGTTACTGAAATCAAATTATATCTTCAATGGTTAATATTTAAAGAGAAGATATGGTGAGTAGGTAATTAAGTAGTCAGCTGACAGAGATCAACCAATCAGCGACAAGCATTGTATATATAGTCGTAGATGATATCTACTGGAGAGATTGGTTGAACATTCACCTTTGGCATGCTTGGTTATTTGAACGAAAGGAAACTTAACCACAAATTGGTACCTGGGCCCAGGCACGTATCCGGGAGATTGGCTGATGAGTTTTTTACATAAGAAGTTATTAGTACAGCCTTGCACGTATACCACGTAAAATTCATTTATTTTAGCATAAATATGCGTCAGAATGCTACATTTATGTTAATGTTTTCTTCTGAATAGTTTTTTCCCAATCCTGAATTCCTCACTGCCTGGGCCGATTGAGTACACATTACGTCAGATAAATTTAGAGATTTCTGATTTATTCTTTACATATTTCACTGACATTACTATAAAAGGTGATCAGTATATTGCCTCTAAACATGCTAGAAAAGTCGAACAATGGTCATACATGTCCATTTTCACTTGCATTTTATTGCTACCCTCAAATAATTTCCCTCTTTATCACATCATAGTGTCTATAGTTTGTCCATTCTCCTTGTATTGAAATGATTGGGTTCTTTGGAAAACATTAATTGACTTTTAACTTGTTGACGATCAATCAAAATTCTGTTCACTTCAACATTGAAATGAGCAAACAGTTCGGGAGGATGGAACTGGACTCGACCCATGATCCTTGCAATATTGTATTCACTGGTTCGAGTCCCGATTTAGGCACAAATGTATTTGCTCTTTTCAATTGTGTATCATTTCTTCGTTCTTTTTCTTTTTCTTCTTCACATTAAAGGATTCTCGTAAGAGAATCTGACCTCTTTTTGTCAAGATATTATTTAACCATCGCCTCTAGTCTGATCCACAACTTATATCATTCCTGTGCACATATTTTATTATTCCCGTGATAATAGGCATATAACGGGCATTGAATAACATTCATCGAAACAATTGCAATCTTAATAGATCCACATATTGTAAATAGTAAACGCAGCAAGTACTTTTGAACGGCTGATATCACGAAAGAAACACAACAAGGCATGAATATCAGATATGAATTGTATACTCAAATAAAGTTGTTTGACTGTGTAAACTATAAACCACGAACTTTGGTGAACCAGTTACAACTATAGACTGACTCCTATGCCTACCGATCGCTATGTAGCGTCCAGGGTTGCATATTAGACATCACATGATATGCACGGCACCATCTACTGTAGTCAATTGGATTTCTTTATTCCCGTTTTGATATGCTTTCCTTTCGTGATTTTCATTTGTTATTTAAGGATAAAAGGACTCTAGACTTAAATTCTACTCTGGATAATAAAACTACAAAGCGATGATCGTAATGGTAAGTAGGCGTTTATACATACAGGGGACGGTAATGATGTAAAGCTCTAAATTCAGAATGAAAAAAAATAATAGTATGACTGACATGACAAAATAAACACAACAAGGCAGAAATATCAGATATGAATTGTATTATCAAATAAAGTGTTTGATTATGTCATTTATTAACCATAAAC
>JAIPMN010174224.1:0-28741 GCA_020650975.1 Apostichopus californicus
CGTATTGGTCAATGACGTTCGTAGTGTTTAAATATTCATATTATGGGCGAGGTTTATTGGGATCCCAACGGAAAATATCTTGGAGAAAAACAAAGTTGAAAGTTGCAAATATTTCGACATTTATGCCACCATTTGAAGTAAGATTTAAATAGATAAGCTAGTTATGTATGTCGTTATGGCATAGTGGAGTCAGTGAGGTTGAGAAAAATCATAGAAAACGACGCAAAATGCTGCTTTAAACAGTAGAAGCAACAGTTTATAGTGTGGATTTCTTACTGATACTTTGTTTCCAATCAGGAACGGCAGCATTCCAATTAAGCACCACATTTGTGATGCATGTTGTCGGAGTTTGTGATGATGAAGATTAGTAACAACATGTAGAGAAAGCTCAGGTGGCTTATTTTTTCTATGAATGTACTGGTAAGAGAAGGACTTCAACCTGTGATTAAACAGCAATTTCACCTAATATGGACAGATTCCTTCCAATAAACTTGTAAGCAAAATAGCACTCAAATACGGACCGGGAGGGTGATTTTGAGTAGTCTGGGTAAATTTCAGTTCCATCAGTCTCAATTAGCCCCCATGTAAACCAAATTTCACGATATAATTAAGTGAGATATGTAATCAAATCATGGTGGTCAGAGACTTCAATGACCTACATAATAACTAGTCGTCCATCGGACAACCCCAAAGAGTAATTTGGTTGTCCGACCTAATTTCATCCCTGGGTTGGCGTGTGACACTTGCTTGGGTACACTGTTACTCAAAAAGGGAGAGTTGAGCTTTATTCAAGCTTGGTTCATGACTAGTTGTAAATATGGTAAGGGATCGTTTCCAAACATCATGGTCATGTCATCCGAGGTCAAGAAAGGTAAAAAACTAGTATTTTTTCTAATAACTTGACAACAAACTATCCATCAAGGTTGGGAGTTATTGTAAATCCAACTGTTGACCTGCATATGGGTGACCTTTGACCTCGGGTTGACCTCCAGTGACCTGCATTTCTTTGCTTATTTGAAGTTTCGTGGCCATATTTGGATTTCAAAGGCAAAAAACTGCCAATTTATGCTAATTCTTTCAACAACTTCCAGTGAAGTGGCTGATATATTGGGGAAAGTTGTGATGACGTAGGGGCACGTTTTCCAAAATTTTGGCAATAATATTGTGTGTACATCGGACCTTGTAACAATATTAGCACAGTGCTGCTCCCTTGTAAATATTCCTTACGAGCAAAAAAACCATAGTGCCATTGGGCTCTTCTTTATTTTGTATTTAGAATACCTCAAATCTTGTAATCCTTCAGTGACTCGTTTTGTTCATATTTGGAAGTATTTTAATGACAATGTCATTGATGTTTCATATTCTTCATTTCACTATAATATGTTTGCAATAAATACTTAGTAAATTCATCTTGACACATTGAATGCTTACCGGTACTAAGTTGCAATATTTTTCATATATTTTAATTCGTTTGTGACCCAACTATCTTATGCTAAATGCTCATGCCATTGATGTAAATCGTTATACTTTCTGTATTTTGTTTTAATTTCTTATATCAACCCATCTATTGATTGGCTGGGAGTTTTGCATGTTTTTCAACAGCGATTATTGCACAGAATGGCTGTTCCAGCTAAGAGGGTTAGTTGATCAATTTTAATATTGATGCAAACATGACAAGAGTTACTTTTTGCTTTGTAACTTGCTTAGTTATATTTTCCTACCAAATATGTGACTGTGAAGAAACTTAGGATTGAGTCATAAAAAAATCTGAACATTTTGCGAAATCTCAGGGAAACACTTGCGGATGACAAATTGCTCGACCAATAGGATATTGCATAACAGTTCAGCATAACCTTACGTAATATTTTCATTCATTTGTGTATTATTACAATTGTATTGAGCAATAGCCTAGAGGCCGACAGGTCTGAGAGCAGAACCGTTGGTCGTAACAAGGGCTAGCTGAACTTAGTCTTTACTCCCCAGGTGCAGTGTATTCCATAAATATTTTTTTTAAATGATGATACAGTTGATGTAAAGTGCTTACACTTGATAATTTATGTAAGATTAAGGCTGCACGGTTTTGCCTCCCAGAGAAACCGACCGGTTTCACAGAAAAACCGGTTTTACCATTTTATCACTACGTACGTAATGCAACCGTAATTACAAATGGGCATTTCGAAACTGTCATAAAAGATGATATTACATTATATTTTAGGATGCCAAATATGATGAAGAAGAAACCACTAAATAGTCACTTGCTTTCATGGAAATGTTACTTTCCGTGTGTCGGTTTTTCGGTTATACGAAAACTAAGAAACCGATCAAGTGGAGTCGGTATTATTGGTAGACTTAAATATGTACTGCCAAAGAGCGTTCTTCGCACTTTGTACTTCACTTTGATATATCCGCACTTTACTTATTGCAGTACTGTATGGTCGTGTACCAGGCAGTCTTACTTGAAACGTCTGTTTCTTCTGCAGAAACGAGCTGTTCCACATATTTGTCATTGTGGCCCCCGTGATCACACTGATATTCTATTTAAAACATTAAATTTATTGAAACTTCAGGACATAATCAATCTAGGAACTGCTTCAATCACATATCGTTTCATACACAATCTGATACCAGACGCTCTCTCTAACTTTTTCACAATCAATTCCCTCATTCATAACTACAATACACGGAATCCTCAGCTTCTTTTGCATACTGTAAATCGCACTTCTTCCCACTCAAGCCTTCGTTATCGTGCCACTAATCTTTGGAACTCATTACCCAAGGCAATAAGTGACAAGCCTAGCTTAAAATCTTTTAGGTATAACTTAAGTAATTATTATTTAAACAAATACTAACTCTTCACAAGTAATTGAAAGACTCCAACTTTTTGTATGGACAAACTCAGGTGTTCAGATGCACTGGATTGTTTTTTTCCCGGGGGTGGGGTGTTATTGTTTTGTTATGGTCTTATTGTCCTATTGTATGAAATGTTTGATTGGTCTCTTTCTCTATATTTTAGGGAGTGAAGCACCCCGTCAAGCCCGCAAGGGTTTTTTGTTCCGCTTCCTTCACTTCATGTATTATCCACTACTACTTCATGTTACTTGTTATTTGTAAACGTTTAAATGCCTGTTGTGAAAAACAAATAAATGAAAATGAAATCAAAAATTCTGAAGGGGAAAACCGGTTTCAGTTGGTAAAGCAGTTTCTCGTGCAGCCTTATATTAGATACTTTCGTATTCTATACTAGATTAATGTTTTTAAAATTTGTACAGTAAATTCATCTGGAAATTTTCATGCAGTATGTAAGTCTTTCTATACAGTTGGATAGTGTGCCATGAGGATGAAATATATATTAATGGTGCATGTTTCCCCATTTTAGGATAATATCCCCTCCCCATAGAAATGGCAATGCCATCATCCAAAATATACAGTGTGCAAAAGTTGCAAAACATGATGAAATACTTGAAAACCATATTATGCAACCAAAACACAATAGTTGCACAAAAAACATAAAGGGGAAAACCGGTTTCAGTTCGAAAAGCAGTTTCTCGTGCAGCCTTATATTAGATACTTTGGTATTCTATACTAGATTAATGTTTTTAAAATTTGTACAGTAAATTCATCTGGAAATTTTCATGCAGTATGTAAGTCTTTCTATACAGTTGGATAGTGTGCCATGAGGATGAAATATATATTAATGGTGCATGTTTCCCCATTTAAGGATAATATCCCCTCCCCATAGAAATGGCAATGCCATCATCCAAAATATACAGTGTGCAAAAGTTGCAAAACATGATGAAATACTTGAAAACCATATTATGCAACCAAAACACAATAGTTGCAAAAAAAACATCAATAAATCGACCTTAAAATCACAAAGCTGAAATATTTTGATTCATCATAGGTGGGGGGGGGGGACTGGTGGGGCAAAGATTTTTTATGGGGGGGGGTTCAATGTAAATTCATTATTCAGATACAATTGTTATATCAATGCACTCGTGACATATAACAAACTCCGTTTGTTTGGATTGCCAACTCGTGTTTATCAAGTGACTTCTGCACTTTTGACTTTAGCTTCAGTTAATTACTCAAACACATAGCTTCGCTATTGTTTATCAATTACCCCTCGAATAACTCAATAGTTAACACGAAAGGTCCAGTAACACTAAACGCCATGTAACACGGTTCACTATAAATGAGAACAAGTAAATCCTATCAATATCAGGTCAACACTCTCAATGTGATTATCATGAAAACAATCATTAAATCATAGACCTATGAACAACAATACATTTATACCCACATCTCCACACTTAGGTAACTTAGGCCCATGACTACCTCAACTGCACACTGCCAGCAAGCTATCCCCATCGTGGATCCACAGTAGCCTACGCTTAAACGTCCCAATGGAAATGCACAGAAGTCCACACAAGAAAACAGCCGCTCGAGGTACAATTACACAAGCAACTCTCGGTTTTATGCTTCTCTCCTGAGCTTGCCAAATCATGGTCTAGATCGCTAGCTAAAATGAAGCCAAAAAAAAATATCCAAATTGCTGGCGCTCTACTCCAATAGCTACGACGCTAGAATCAATATACAACCTTTATTGTTGATGCTCTGTCTTGCAATTGAATGACGCTACAACGTGTTATGTTTTTCTTTATATGAGTGATATTCATGCAACATTCTGTTTTTTTTATATTTAATGCTAACAAAATCATCTTCACATTTTATGCAATAACTATATTTAAGTCTATACACTTGTATATGACAACATGGTAACGTATTCCAAAACATTTAATTTGGTCAAGTTCATACAGTTATTGTTAGTACAAGATTAATAAAACAGATTTGAGAGTTACTTTGACTCCTGTGTGCCATTTCTAGCAGCGCAATATCCAGACAGATTCAAACAAAGCAATACAAAATTATTCAAGGGCTATTGTAGTACATTCTTCAATTAAGGCTAGCTCAGTGGTTAGAGCATCCGCCAATATGATCAGGGGTCATCTGAGGTAAAATGACTAAATATTGTTGCATTTTGCTGAACTCTGCAGACATAGAAAAAAAATTATAGCTTTAAAGGAGATATGCTTGATTTAAAGGAAGCTTCTGAAAATTAGGTAGAGGTTAGTCAGGATACCAATTTTCAGCATTGTACCGGTTACTATTTTAAATTGAGTATTTGCAGAATACCACTGTCAATTCGGGAAGAACACTTTCAGAAAATTTTGGATGCCCAGTGGGGCAATTGACAATTTGGACTGTCATAAAGACCTTCTGATCCTATGACGCGCGCGGTCTTGATCCACTATTTTGAGATCGAAAAATACATTGCCAAGTTGAACACGGGACTATAGCCGGCCTATTTTTCATTCACCTATTTTAGACTGACAATAGCCTACACACATGATAAATTGTGACCCTGAGCAAAGGCGCGGTCCGCAGTCATGATGAGAAGAGCATGTGACTATGCGATGTCATCACGCTCAATTTGAGAATGATAGTACACACGAGGGACCGGGACCTTGTCCTGAGTGGAGGCGTGGTCCGCAGTCGCAAGGTGACTATATGGCATAATTACTGCTGTTGTCATATTCTGCTACAGGGTTGAGACTCATGACCGAGACCTTCTTTTGAGTGTCGACCATGGTCCCGAGAACGGCATGTCACTATCACGTCATCACTGTTGGCATATAAGTACAGTCTTAAAGGCGCACCACCCATCCACCCCCTGGGCTTTAAACCTTTGGTTATGCTAGTGACTGGTTTGTTACATGACAAGAACCTACTTTGAATCACCAAAAAAACATGGCATTATTTACCTAAATGTTAAACTGTATCTGCTAGATCTGAAAGTAGCGTTAGGTAAAGCTATTTGAACTGAGGTGGATAGCCCAGGCTAGTCCTTGGTCAGTGATTACCTAACGTAATTTAAAATTATACAATAAGCATAGCCTAGGCCTAGATGTAAGCGATTTTTGGCGGAAATGATACACTAAATGTAGGCTAGCTTATCTTTAAACGGCTAGTTAGCCATGGATTGATCATATCACAGTATTACGTGTTGTAGGCATAACGTACGCTAGCGTAGGCCTATCCATGACCTATATATACATGCAGGCTGTAATATTACACCTAGCATTAATAACGGTAGGCTTCACAAACCGTAACACTAACGTTAGGTCTGCTATTGCGAACTAGGCTAGGCCTAGCTCTTTTTTGGAATTTTTAGGAAAGCAAAGTAACGTTATGTCAAATTGAGCTGAAAATGAAGCTTTCTGGCGCAGACTTCATTGCTAATACTAGATAGAGAATTGTCTATCCAGAGTTAAGGCCGAAAGTTATGACAAACTATTTCAACGTTAGGTAGGCTAGGCCAACGAGATTACGTTGTGTCATCGTATACAACGTACGTAAATAGGCAAGGCATACGTACGAATGTTTTTAGGGGTACCTTAGCAAATATGCACGTACGCACATAACGAAGAACGAGAACGTCATTCCAAATTTTCATTTCACAGCCCTTTCATATTGCGTCATTGCTACACAAAAATAGAGGGCGCATGCTGAGCTCCCTCTCTGTATAACCCGTGCCCTATAATATTGGCCGAAAATGAATGTCTCGAATTTGGAACTGTAAGAAAATAACTTCTTGTTTCCTGATCAATAACCAAATGACTATTGTGCATGCTCCACAATGACACACACACACATCCGAGACCTGATAGACACATTGTATAGGAAAAATAAACAACTGCTACACAATCTTCAAATACCACAAACCGTTCTGACCCATTCATTATGGATACTCACAAACTCTATAACGACTTGTGACATGACAA
Source organism: Apostichopus californicus (assembly GCA_020650975.1). Lineage (NCBI taxonomy): Eukaryota > Metazoa > Echinodermata > Holothuroidea > Aspidochirotida > Stichopodidae > Apostichopus > Apostichopus californicus. The sequence goes on from JAIPMN010174224.1 coordinate 6,843, forward strand.
GATATCCAATGCTACGTGTGTCTCGTCTCAAGTACAGCGTGTGTCTGGATAGCACACGTCACATAAAGTCGACAGGTCACATGACCTGCCTACAAATAGATGGCGTTATACAGATATATAACAATAACATACCATGGTGTCCCAATAATGCATAATCTAAATGTGATAGGTACCAAGTAATTGTGAAATAGCGAACATTATTTTCGAATACCGCTACCGAGACCATCAAAAGGAGGTATCGAGACCGGTATGATGACCTACAGCACTGATTGTAAGGGTCTGTAACTTTCTTTTGGCCTCGTGGATAGCAAATTCTTCTTACATTTCCTACATTTTTAAGGAATCTGTCTCTGTTTTCTTAAAATCAAGTCACATGTAAATAAAGCAAGATCATCTCTTTCTTGCATGATTCTCATTAAACTAGGTTACATGATTTGTGATAGATGTGATTTAACATTTGTAACTGTCAAAATAACTTTCTCAGATAGCACTAAAGTAGACCTTATTTTTCGGAAACGGCATTACCCCGTCTTATGAAAAGAACGCCAACTTTATTATAAGCAACATCAATCTGCAATAACTTGTTCTCCCTTTGTTTTACAAAGTTTCTTACAATATATCACTAAATAAACTAGTACTGCACATTAACGTCATCTCATCAGCTGTGGCATATCCTTGAACCTGGGAAATATGCGCACTCCAAAATACAGGCTGAGACGACTCAATCAACCCCCTTCTGTATGGAAAAGTTTCTTTCATAAACTGTTGATGCTTGGGGTGGTTTTCCTGACACGGGGGTGGAACTTCATCCGTTAAATATGAAAACAGATTATACAACCAAAGATGCCTATATTGAATGAGGTTTTTTCCTTGTGAGCTTGTCGCCTGTTTGTTGGTCAAGAGCCACCATATCACACTTTCGTTTCGTCGAGGACGTAATCTTTGCTGTATTTATACTTCATCCTGAAGCCATTGGTCCTCAAGACCCCAGCCCTACGTCAGACTTTGCGTTACGTCTCTTATTTTTCAAGCGATTTTGAAAGTATCCAATTCCGTTGTGGTAATATGCTTCCTGTAACCAAATTATATTATTGATTTCAAATTGAAATTAAACGATTCTTGCGATACAGTGTTAACGTACATATTTTTGTTATTATGCAAAAAGCCACGCCCACTATAAATGAGTATAACTAAAGGGCTTGTTATTTGATCAGGGTATCACTGTACTAAGTGTCCACTTGTTCCGAATTACGATTAACGAGTAGACATCAATTAAAGAAAATATTGTTCATAGCAAGCCCCACCCACTCATTAATATGCATGACACACAAATTGAGATCAACAGCCGATCCAGACAAAAGCTCGTGAACTCAGTGCCAAACTGAGACCGTTTTACACAATAATGTCCAATTGGTCATAGTAAAAATCCTAATTACACGAACTGTTAAGTTTCATAAACACTGCCTGGTCACAACGAAACTACATCGAACCTTCAATAAATACGACTGAAAACGTCCAACAGAACCGCTGTACTGCAAAGTACACCTTTTTTGCACGCAAAGTAAGGCTTCCGTGCGTTGAAGCCAATGCACATTTCTTCAAGTTTTCAATTTTAGATTCTACAGATGCCCATAAGCTCATCTCCAATTGCCAATAGTCTCCTATTAGTATGAGGCGTACCGCACATTATATCTGATAGGCTGGTCTGTGGGAGAGACGGTATCTTATAGAACAAGGTTCCAGAATTTGGAGTCTGGTGACTCCAAATGACCTTTGACCTCAATAAAATCTTCTACTGAACGCGTACCAACTACATACTAAATATCAGATTCGTCCAACCTTCCCTTCTTGAGTTATCGTGTTTACAAGGTTTTCACAATTTCACCTCTTGTGACCCAAAATGGACATGGACCTCCACCAAAAACAATAGGGATCTTGAACTGAATGTGGTACTCCTTCATACGAAATACGAGATTGATCCAAGCTTCCCTTCTTGAGATATCGTGTTTACAAGGTTTACACAATTTGACCCCAAGTGACCTTTGACCTCCACAAAAACTATAGGCTTTTGCTCCTAGTTGTGGTCCCCCTAATCACGAAATATGAAATTGCTTCAAGCTTACCTCCCTGATATATCGTGTTTACAAGGTTTTCACTATTTCGCCCCTGGTGACTACAAGTGACCTTTCACCTCCCCACAAAACAATAGGGTTCATCTACTCCATGTGGTACTTATTTACACCAAATATTAGATTGGTCCAAGCTTCCCTACTTAAGATATCGTGTTAACAAGCGAGGCGTCACACACATACAAACACGCATGAATGCATAGGTTACGATTATCATCGAAACCCAAAAATGAACCAACAGATAAATATGTCTCTCAAACACAGCATGGTACGGTTTGGAAGACCAGTAAAGTTTCACGTGTAACATGATCACCAAAGCGTGAAATTCTTGTTTCGATCTTGCGTAGTGTTCATATTGAACTGTGTGTTTTACATAACATTTTTGGCAGGCTATTGGGCATACCTGTAACACAAAAGAAAGAAATTTGGAGCAAAATAAATAATTCATCAAATATTTATGTACAATTTTTAAAAAAAGACAAAGTGTGTTCCTGTGGCTGGATGTGAGCATCTAATTTTCTTTTTCATTATCCTTAAAAGTGACTTATATATTTTGTAAACCTAATTAAATCATAGCAACATCAATCCTGCTTCGCAAAATGCATAATAGTCCAACATCACTTATGAATTTAAGTTCAACACTAAAGGTTCCACATGTAAACTTGATACTAGCTTTGCAAAAGCAACATCCATTTCAATACAAAGATGTATTTAACAAGATACTCAGTATATTTCTACTCCAGTACTAATAGTAATTCATGTTTATTACAACGAGGCGCGATCAACAGATGGCGCTATTACAATATCGTAACATCTTTCCTTCATTAGAGTTAAGAACAAAATATTAGTTATTTCATTACATTGATGTTGCTTTACATCCTGTTTTTGTAACTTGATACATATCAATGATTCAGATGAAGATTTTTAAAATCATAAGAAAAGAAACTTTACTTCATCCTCTTCTAATTTTGAGAAACACCTAAACTGTAACTTTGTAGAATTAAGTCTAAAACTAACATCAGCTACACACTGAAATTATTCTGTGATATAAAATAAGGCCTTTGAACGAAACTACACAGCACTAACAACTGTAGTAGCTATAGTTATGTAAGTTGAAAGGTTAAATTTTAGAGCTGCACGAATGTTTCTTTCGCTTCTCCGTAGATTTATCTCCGGTCCTGGAGTACTTGCTTTTATCTGGCTTTGAATTTGGCTCTGTCTGCTTTTGCTATGTCTGCTTTTGCTGTGATTGCTTTCGCTATGCTTGCTTTCGCTATGCTTGCTTTCGCTATCCTTGTTTTCGCTATGCTTGCTTTCCTTCAGCTTGCTTTCGCTGTGATTGTTTTCTCTAATGTTGCTTTCGCTTTGCTTGCTTTCCTTGTGTTTGCTTTCGCTCTGATGATCTTTTCCGCTATGCTTCTTTGCTATTTTGTTATTTTGCGACAGTTTTATCAGCTCATGTTCAGAGATAAAAGGTTCATTAGAGGGTCTTATGTGCCTGCGATTCCTCCGATATTCACGACCATCCTCTGTTCTAATTTTGTAAGATCTGATATTGACCTGTTCTTGTACTTGCGCTTTTCCCATGTGGACTGTCTGTCATCAATGTTATTTTTGACACGGATTGTTTCTCCTTTATTCAGTTTGCGCAGCTCTTTTGCTCCTCTGTTATAGTATTTTGCTTCTTTCGCTTTCGCTGTTTGTTTTAACGTTGTTTGGCACTTTGGGTTTCAGAAGGGAATTTGCAGTTGGAATCAATGTATTTTGTTCTGCGACTGTACATTCTATGAGCTGGGGGACTGTCCAAGCCTTCAGTGGGAGTGTTTCGCCAGTTGGGAAGATTAAGATAGAAATCTCCTTTACTTTCACTTGTTTTCTTGATCAGATTCTTTGCTATTTTCACCTTTCCGTTGCTTTGTGGATATCTAGGTGAGCTTGTTGTATGATGAAATTGGTACTTGTCTGAGAATTCACTGAATTCTGTTGAATAGAATGGCGGGCCATTGTCGGAGAACAGCTGATTGGGTATGCCATGATTTGAATAGTGTTTCTTCAACGACTTCATAACTGTTTGCGAGTCCTTTTTGTGTGATAGGTTGTCGACTTAAAAAATATCTGAGTATAGTGAACAGTACACAAATAGTCTTTGGAGTCAACTGTGAAAATATCACGTCCGATTTTCTCCCATGGACGCTCCGGGGTATTGTGAGATATATGGGATTCTTTCTGTGGCATTGTCTGGTATTTGTTACGAACTGTGCAAAGTTTGATCATATCGCTCAGTTCTTCGGCCATTCCCGGCCAGTACACACTGTTTCTTGCACGTCGAATTGTACTTTGTATTCCGGTATGAGCGCTGTGTAATTTCTTCCTTATTTGGTTTCTCATGCTTTCTGGGATAACACATTGTTGACCTTTAAACACAAACCCATCTTGTACGGATAGTTCTTCCCTCATTGAATAGTAAGGGTTTAAGTTGTAGGGTATACAATGGTACAGGGTAATGTTCTGGCCATCCTTCGACAATGTAGTCTTTGACTGTTTGCAGAGAGGGGTCTTTGTCTGTTGCTTCTTGCATGTTTGTTTGTGTCGCTTTTGAAATCGGGAGAAAGTCGATCATGTTTATGCTTTCTGTCTCCGCTTCTGTCACTGACCTTTCCTTTGTATTCAAAAATGCTTTTGATAGCGTGTCGGCTAATTACATTTCCTTTCCAGGTTTGTATCGAGTTTCTATGTCGTATTGAAACAGACGCAATAGGAGTCTTTGCAAACGTTTTGGTGCAGAGGCGAGTGGTTTGTTTGCTATTGCTACAAGTGCTTTGTGATCTGTCCAAAGAGTAATGGGACGGCCTTATGCATATTGGTGATTTCGCTCTAATCAAAATACTTGCGCTAGTAGTTCCTTCTCGATTTGTGAGTATCGCGTTTCAGCTGGCGTTAAAGCTCTGCTGCAGTATGTGATTGGCTGCCCATTTTAAAGAAGACAGAATTCGAGTCCCTTTTCGGAAGCGTCGCCTTGACCTTCCGTTTGGCTGTCTGGGTTGAAATACTTCAACACTATTAGCTGTGCTGTTTGATTTCTGCTATGGCGCAATCTTGTTCTATGAACCATGTCCAGTCTACGTCCTTTTGAGTAAGACGTCGAAGTTGTTCGCTTTTTTCCGAAACTGCTGGAAGAAACTTGGCGAGGTATTTAACCATGCCCACAAATCGCTGTATGTCTGCAACATTTTCTGGTTTGGGCATTTTCAGGATTGCCTCAACTTTTCGTGAATCAGGTCTGACAACACATGTCCGATAAAGGCAACTTCCTGACATTTGTATGCAAATTTTTCCTTCTTTAGTTTGATTGATCGTTCTCTGCACCGCTGTAGAAAGCGTTTGAGGTTGGTGACATGATCGGCATTTGCTTCTTCTACTGTGTTTCCTGTTCCGGTGATCAAAATGTCATCAGCTATTACGAACACACCAGATAGACCTTCGAGGTATTGATCTATCATTTGCTGAAATAACTCTAGAGCAGGACTGATGCCAAACGGCATTCGTTTGTACCTATACCTGACCCATGGACTTTGGAATGTTGTTAGATAAGATGACTCATCATCCAGTTCGCATTGAAGGAAACCCTCATCGCAGTCTGCTTTACTGAAGTCCTTGACTTGCACTTCTTTCGGAAAGTATGTCCTCAATAACAGGTAGTGGATAGTACCCTCTTTTCAGCGCTTTGTTGAGTGGCTGAGGGTCGATGCATATTCTCAACTTGCCACTGCTTTTAGTCACACTTACGAGGCTTGAGACCCAGTCCGTAGGTTTTGCTACTTTCTGGATCACCTTTAATTCCTCCAGGCGTTTTAATTCTGCTTTTAGCATTGGTTTAATAGCAACCGGAACTCTCCGAGGGGGAATGACAACAGGTGTAATTGCAGGATCAGTTTCTAAATGCTGAGAAGCTCGTGAACCTAACAGTGGTACACATGAATCATTTCTAACAACAACAAAAAGGACCTTATAACGCCTTTTGTTCCTAGGGTTTCTAACATGCAACTTACAATTACCTACAACTGGCATTGTGTCTTGACTGTACATTGTAAGTTTCTGATTAGCTTGCTTAACAACTAATTCAGGTGTTAAGTGTTTGTCTGAAATAACATTACAAGTGGCCCCTGAATCAATTGCATTTTTATTGGCTTTCCATTTACTTGCAATGTTGCAAATATTTAAGTCTCAAATGGACTATCTTTGTCAAAGTTGACACAATTTACCTCACCTTCCAAAGTTACAGATAAGATTCTTCTGATGAGCTACAGAGTGATTCAGATTCATTTTCATCATCACTTTCAACATCTACTTGCCTCACAAACTTTGCTTTTTGCTTGTAGGAATCTTTGTTTGTACAGTTGTCGGCAAAATTATTTTCCTTGCTACAGCTGGTACATATTTTTTCATACCCTGGGCATTTGAGTTTCTGGAGCGCATGTTTCTTACCACAAAATTTACAATTGTCTGTGAATCGAATTTTTGACTTTCTCGAATATTTGGAACGAGTCTTATGCTTTACAAAGTTTACACTAGAGCCACTAGCACCACCCTTTTCACATACCATGCCTTTGAGTTGAGCTTGGGTGACCTCTGCTGCTTGACATTCATTTATGCACTTAGTGGGGTCTAAATTCGGTGTCTGCAATAATCTTTTTCAGACATTTCTGCTTGTGGTCCCACACACAATTCGATTTCTGATTAATTCATCCTTTAGAGCACCACATTTACATGTTGATGCCAAAATTCGTAGACGTACAACATATTCATCAAAGTTCTCACTAGGTCCCTGATTGCAATGGTTGATAACGTACAAAAATTACGTTGGTTTTTCCAATACAATATTTCCCCCACAGATGCAATTTTCTTCTCCATTTTTGGCTTATCAGCATCATTCTCATAGGGGAGTGCATTGTGCACTTCAAGGGCCTCTAGGCCAATACCGGTTATATAGGTTGCTACTCTAACCTTGTCGTCTTTTGTCACTAAATTTGTGACAATTTCGTAGCTGTCCCATAACTGTTTAAATTGTTCCCAGTTTTTCTTCAAATTACCGAGAAGGTTAAGTTTAGGAGGTAACGGGACTTTTACGGCACTCATTTTGATCTGGGCTAAGTTTATCGAACCGTGAACTTTAAATGATAGGCCTAATAATCTACGTGTTTTCTTAATAGAAACAATACCGCATGACTATGAATGAATTAGCGATAACATTAACGGGCCTAGGCGTAGTATGCATAAGCCTAACGTTATCAAATACGAAGACCTAGCCTAAAATATTGACCTGCTTATCCGCTTTACAACCCTCTTGTTTTAATTTGTCTTGCGACAGATCCTACTTCTGACACCATGTTATTTTATGCCTCTTATTTACGATGAATGACTCTACAAAGATGTATTTAACAAGATACTAAGTATATTTCTACTCCAGTACTAATAGTAATACATGTTTATTACAACGAGGCGCTATCAACAGATAGCGCTATTACAATGTCGTAACAAATCACCCTAAATATGATAAAAATCAATATATGTACAGTGATAATTGCTATAAACATGTTACATGTACAGCAAAAATACGGTGTTGCTGTCACACGTGGAACGTGATTGTGCTGCCCTCACTCGCGTTAGATATGCTCGCTAGACAGCCAGCTAACCAAAAATGAGGCAAAGACAGATGTACCTTTCTGAATTCCCCACTTGTATTTATGTGGTAAAACTGAAACAAGATAAATGATGCAAAATAATACTACAGCTTTACGAGTTTAATCACTAAACTAAATAGGATAATGAATGTACTGAAAACAGTGACGTGATAACAATGTCGGTTATGATTAATATAGCATAACTATGACTGAGTATGAAAGAGACGAGGATAAAGTAGGTTACCTCTAATAGCAATACTACAGAAATGTACCTTCAGATTAAGTAACTGATTAACATAACGATCTATCCGATAACAACCTTGAACTTGAAAATAGAAACTACAAAGGCTGTTCACTAGAACAAATTTGAAAATGAAACTCAAAAAGGAAATTTGATTGTTCTCTTTTTATTTTTGCTTGCTCATCTCTCTATCTCTCTCTTTCTCTTTTTCCCAGTCTTTTACACGTTGTGTTCTGTGTTATACTTATTTTTCACTTAACCTTTCTCTCTGAAGAGCTTACAACTGCAACTGTCTCTAAAAACACACTATTCTGTAACTCAATACAATACATGCTGATTTTGCATAACAAAAAACAGAATGGTTGGGCAAACAATAGATGGCATTTTCAAAGTAATTGCCTATTACATAACATAGCAGTTCAGAATTGTTAGACTGCTTTACTCTCTAGAACATTCTCCCCTTCCTTGAGGTACTGTACCTGAAGTATAAAAAATTAATACATTTTACTCATACATTAACCCTTTATAACATCAACAACCTTTCTCGCAAATATATGTAACATACTTTTTGGAGTATTTATATCACATAATACTTATATGTAACACTTTCTGTCTACATTCGATACAAACACATGCAACACTTTTTATAAATAAAACATGTATGCTTATACGGTATGTTCTTATACCAAAAATTCACTGATACAAATGCAATAGATCTTGGACTGTGCACAGTCTGAAGGGAATTTATAACCGCTTCTAAGTTAAATTTACTTTACCACAAAAAATTAAATTAATATAGGATTTCCACCTGACAAATCTTTCTAATGTTTCTCAAATAATCAGCGTCTGCAGTTTTAATCTTTACAACTCTTACATGACCATCTGCTCCAGGAAAAACCTCTAGTACTCTTCCTAATGGCCACTGTCCCCTAACATTAAACCTACACGTATCCTTTAGTAAAACAATATCATTTACCTTAAAGTCACGTTTTTTCCTCTCTCCACTTTTTTGTAGGATTTAACGTTGGTTCTATTCCAAAAGTGTTTCATAAGTTCCTGTACTCTTCGCCATCTTTTTCTAATGTTATACTGATTACTGTCTATAATCTCCTCACTAGAAAACTTTCCTCCCATTTGACCATATAAAAAATGGTTTGGCGTCAATAGTACCAATTCGTTTACCATGCTGATTGGTATGTTAACGGCCTAGAATTAAGTATCCCCTCAGCCCCAAATATGGCCGAGAGTAACTCCTCATCGGAAATATCTGCCATACTTAATATAGGACATATTGCCCTCTTAGCATATCGAACTAAGCGCTCATGTGCCCCTCCAAAGTGTGGTGCCACAGGTGGGTGAAATTGCCATTGTATTTTCTGATGAGTCAATGCGTTCTGAATTTTATCTTTATGTATCTTACTTCAGAGATTACTAACTTAGGCTGTCCTCTTCTACTTGTGAATCTGTAAAATGCATTCAAAAATGAATCTGTATCTAAGCTAAATGCTATTTCCAAATGAACTGCTCTTGTAGCTAGACAGGTAAAGAGACATAGGTATCGCTTTGTCTGAGCTTTACCTCTACCTTGTTTTGTGTAAAACGGGCCTGCAAAATCCACGGCTACTCTCTCAAAGGCTCTTAGACTCCCTACATCAGATCTTATGACAGGCAATGGTGCCATAACTTGTTGTCCAGATCTAGCCGTTCTTCGCTTACACTCTACACATCTACTTTCATATTCCTTTATTTCCTCCCTTGCCGCAATAAGCCAAAATCTCTCTGATAACCTAGAGAGGGTGTGATTAACCGCTGCAACATGATTTACCTGGTTATGATATTCGTCGACAATTAGTCTAGTCACTTGGTGTTTCCTGGGCAAAATTATAGGATATCTAACGTCAAACGGAAGAGCCTGATTTAACTCAAGTCTTCCAGTTGCTCTGAGAATACCATCTTTGTCAATTCTTGGGAATAATGAACTTATGTTACTCTTGGAATTCACAGTACCTTTTTGCAATTGTTTGAACTCATCCTGAAATGTTTCATGTTGTGCTTGTCGAATCAGTTCAAGTTCTGCATCACTTATGTCATCTAGATTAAGATTTCCTAGTACCCTAGAGTCCTTCTTACTCCTGCAATTTGTAATGAATCTTTGTACATAAGCTAGGACTCTTACTAATCTAAACCACTTTGAGAACCTAGAAGGACTTAGTCGCCAGTCCTTATCTAAATTTGGCATAACCCCAATTAGGAACACAACTGATCGTCGCTCTTCTACATTTTCCAGTTCGTCTATTTTGTTGTATGGCCACTCTTCTGGCGTTAACTTTAGGAATGCGGGTCCCTCCCACCATAGTTTGTTACTAATTAAGTCAGAAACTGAGCAACCTCTTATTGCGATATCTGCAGCATTGTCCTTTGTGAGCACATGCTTCCACTGCCCAGGATTTACAGCACTCTGAATTTCACATATTCTATTTGCTACGAATGCCTTAAAGTTTATACTTTTTCCGCGGATCCACCACAGAACGTTGATACTGTCGGACCAAAAATGTACATCTTTCAATTCTATTTCCAATACCTTTGTTACCGACTTTGCTAAGTTGAGCCCTAGCGTGGCTGGTAACAACTCTAATCTAGGTATGCTTATAGCTTTTACAGGAGCCACCTTCGTTTTTGAAGCTACTAGCTGCACGCTGATTTCATTTACCCCCTGGTTGTTAAATAAACCACAGCTGCATATGCATCACTCGAAGCATCATAAAATACATGCATTCTTTGGTCTGTGTTACCCTTTGGGCACAAGCATCTTCCAATCTCAATTTTGTCTAAATTATCTAAATTTTCCAACCACCTTCTGATTTCAGATTCTAGCCCCCCCCCCCCTCCTACAATAGGTTCATCCCAATCAAGTCCCTTTTCCCAAATTTTTGGCATTAAAATCTTAGCTACTACTATGATCGGCCCAATAACTCCAAGAGGGTGAAACACTGATGATAGCTTGCTTAAAACAATTCGCTTGGTTAAGGTTTCAACATTACTAACCATTACTGGCTTCTTAAATTTAAATTTGTCTGACTCTGCATGCCAAGTCAATCCTAAGGTCTTTGTTGACGGCAACTCATGTCTAGTTATATCAACTGACTTAGCCCTTTGTTCCTTTGGAACCGTTTGAGTTTGATATCCATTTCATGGGTTTCATGCCTGCTTGGCCCCATAGAGCAACCAACTGGGCATACAATTCTTGCCCTACTTGCTCATCAACAACTGAATGTAATGAATCATCCATATAAGTAGATTTGAGAACTGTCTCTGCTGCTAATGGAAATTTACCCTTATGTATCTGAGCATTCTGGTGCGAAACCTTAAGTGCAAGAAAAGATGATGCGTTAATTCCAAACACAACCCTACAATACTCATATATTTCAGGTTTCTTTGAAGAATCTAAATCCCTCCAGAGAAAACGAAGCATTGGCTTGTCTTCATCATACAACTCTATTTTCAAGTACATCTCGGAGATATCACATGCTATTGCAACAGGGTGCCTTCTAAATGTCATTAATACGTCCAAAAACTTCTTTAGTAGTTTGGGTCCTGGATATATTGCATCGTTTAAGCTTATGCCCTGAAATTTTGCTGCGGCATCACAAACAATCCTGACTTTGGTAGTTTCCCTGTCTAATTTTACAACAAGAAAATGGGGCAAAAACCATTGCTGACTAGGTTTTTCCTCATTTTGATCTACTTTTCTAACATACCATTTTGTTATGTACTCAGTTGGTCCACTTAATCTCAATTCATTACATACATCACTATTTATGTAACTTTGTGAACTTCCATCATCTAAGAGCACATTAATGTTTAACATTTTGTCTCCTTTCCTCGCTACAGCAGGAATTGTTCTGAAAGAAGCATTCGTTCCTTGAACCATGTAGTTACCAGTCTGACTGTTATTTGTCCCTCTAAAAGACCTCCCAGGATCAGCAGAGGCTACTCGAGAATTGTCATAATTTGTTTGGGATTGCTCCCCTTCAGTGTAGGACTCCAGACTTGTAGAATCTAATGACCGATTTTCATTTCTTCCAATTTTCTGTTTATGCAACAACCTATTATGGTCACTTGTGCAACTATGTAAGTTATATTTCATTTGTCTCCTACAATACTTTGTCATGTGGTTTCCTAAACACCTAAAACAAAGTCTTTTTTGTGAACATACATGCAAACGTTCATCTACACTTAGACCCTTGAAAATTGTGCAATTCCACAACTTATGCGAGTCGTTACAACAAGGACATTTATCTTCCTTATTGTTAAAGGTACTATTTTCAGCTTTTCTGTTTTGGAAGTTACCATTATAGGTGTTTCTTCTTACTTCTGGCTTAGTCTAATCGCCTTCCAAATTTCTACCGAACATAGTGCTTGCCACTTCAGCCTGTGATTCGATAAATTTTAACATATCTTTAAATGTTGGTTCATTATATTGTAAGATTTCATGTGCTTTTGAAACCCACTTTCCTTGCATATATTTTGGTAGTAAAGACTGAATTTTAAAAAGATTGGTTGTACTATTCAGATCCGACGTGTACCCCATTTGACTCAATATAACCTCACATTGTGTCATATCTCCCACAAGTTTCCACAAACTATTTCTATCTCCAGGACTTAATTGCTTTCTCTTAGTTAATTTAGTCATGAGTGCATTTAGGACTAAATGGGGTTGCCCAAACTGAGTTTTAAGTATACATATAGCCTGTTCGTAACCTTTATCTCCCAACAAGGTACATGATTCAATACAAGCCCGTGCCTCCCCAGTGCAAAATTGAATTATATATTGTAGCTTTGATGCTCAATTACTAAGCTTACTTGCAATGTTAGTTTCAAAATTAGTAATGAAAATCCAATACTGGCTTGGATCACCTGAAAACTGTTGAATCTCTGCCTTGGGCAATTAAACAAAAAACAAGGTAATTCATGGCACTAACAGATGAATTTTTTTCCTTAGGACTACGCACCAAATTGTCCTTATCGTCTTTATTCTGTATGTCATTTTCCAGTTCTATTTTGCACCTAGCACTTTTTATTACAGATGTGTATTTCAGTTGGCAATCCTGCATCCAAGTTTCAGCTTCCTCAAATTCCTTGTCATCGTCAATGGTAGAGACATAGGACTCATGGACCTCCTCAAGTAGTTTTAGTCGTCGTTGGGCCTCTTTCAGCATCTCCGAAATTCCTTCCAAATCAATTTTTCTATCATCCACATCAACCTCAGAATCTATTAGATTTAATGTCCTGGTCAGTTGGCCTTTCCTATTTCGCCGACTCCTTTTAATGTCAGCTTTCTGTTCTGCCATTTTATTTCCGTGGTTGATGTCAGCTTTCGGTTCCGCCATTTTATTTCCGTGGTTGAAATCCAGGAGAGAAGTACCAAGTCATATCCAAAATTATTTTAATTCAAGAAATAGCAAGCTTCAAGGTTTCAGTTTTACATGGTTAAAGTCCAGGAAGAAATTCCCAAATTCATCTCCAAAATTATTTTAATTGAAGCAAGAGCAAGCTTCAGGGTTTCAGTTTTCCATGGTTTAAGTCCAGGAAGATATTGTAAAATTCATCTCCAAATGTTGTTAATTCTTTCCATGGTTAAAGTCCAGGAAGTTAACTGAAAATGATCGGCAATTATTTCAATTCAAGCAACAAAAAGTTTCAAAACCGCGCTCTGCTACCATTTTATGTTCACCAGACATAGTGAAATTCAACTCATAAAGGTAATTTGGTTGTTCTCTTTTTATTTTTCGTTGCTCATCTCTCTATCTCTCTTTTTTTCTCTTTCTGTTTTTCCCAGTCTTTTACACGTTGTGTTCTGTCTTCTACTTATTTTTCACATAACCTTTCTCTCTGAAGAACAGTTTACAACTGACCACTGTCTCTAAAAACACACTATTCTGTAACTCAATACAATACATGCTAATTTGGCCTAACAAAAAACAGAATGGTTGGGCAAACAATAGATGGCATTTTGAAAGTAATTGCCTATTACATAACATAGCAGTTCAGAATTGTTAGACTGCTTTACTCTCTAGAACAAAGGCTGAATATTAAGTAAATTAATTAGAACATGAAGTATACTGTTAGATCCGATACCTAACAAAGACTTGACACCCATGTGATTTAAACGGTCAGCAAGCACATATCATGTAACTGTGCTCTAATGGTACATACTGAGTTGCAGATGAATAAGGTGAATAAATAATCATAATATGTGGTCAACGTTCTAGACAATTGATGACACCTCAGTAACAGGTAATTTCCTACATTCTAAAGAATAAAGAAAACAACGAGTTCTTACGAACTTTTAATTTGACAGGACAAAAACTGTAAACACAAAAGAGTGACTGGTAGGCGAATAAAACAGTGTTGCCACCAATACATAAAACTGGATACTGCAGTGAACAACCTGCTAAAACAAACTGTTACAAACAACTGAACTAATGTGAAAATTACAGGGATAGTTCAGGGAGAAAATGTAACATATGACCTTAGACAGCTTATTACGATCATGGACAGAAAGAAATGTCGCACAGTGGCCGGACTAATGTGACCCCTGAGACCTTATAGGCAGACCAGCTCTCCAACTATGGATGAAGGACACTTAATTACTAACAGGTGCAAACTATAAATATATTAAAGGGCATGACACTCCCCGCTTGGCGTAGGAAAAGTACGCCACTAATCAACTAACTAATAATAATAACAATAAGGTATAAAAGTAAACAAACTACTCTTTGTCAACTCCCTCGGACAAAGGGAGTACAACTTGCGTCACTGGTCTTAGGAAATTTTGTACGTTTCCTTGCTTCGATGTCCTCAACTCTACCTTCCTGACCTTTCCATCTCTGCTCGGTAAAGTGTTGGTTACCATCCTGACAGGCCACCCGTTTCTCGCCGCTTGGTCGTCGTTCAGAAGGACGATGTCTCCCTTCTTGAGGTTGTGTTTTTCCTCCGTCCATTTTCTGCGGCTCTGCAAGGTGCTTAGGTAATCTCTCTTCCATCTCTTCCAGAAGGCATCAGCGAGGCACTGAACTTGCTTCCACTGTTTTGCATAAATGTGGGTGGTGTCCATGTTTCCTGAAGGAGCGGACAATGGGTCTTCCTTTTCCGTTAGTAACATAAATGGTGTCAGTGTTTCTGGCATGTCTGGATCAGTAGATACTGGAACCAGGGGTCTCGCGTTGATTACAGCCATGACTTCGGCCATAAGGGTGCAAAGGACTTCATGGGTGAGACGAGTTGTTTCCTTCTGAAGGAGTATTGCGTTCAGAATTTTACGAGCAATACCGATCATCCTCTCCCAGGCGCCGCCCATGTGTGATGAGTGTGGAGGATTGAATATCCATGTGCAGCCTTTTACCTCGGAGATAGTCGAGTACGTCGGGTTTATCAGCATTGAGGTTCAGCTCCTTGCACGCACCTACAAAGTTGGTTCCTCTGTTTGATCGAAGTATTTTTGCAGGTCCACGAATTGAGAAGAACCTGCGGAGTGCGTTGATCAGACTTGAGGCGGACAATGATTCCAAGACCTCAATGTGTACGGCTCTGGTGGCCATGCATGTAAACAGAACAGCCCACCGCTTGCTGTCAGCGCTGCCACCTCACGATGTTCCATGGACCGAGGACATCGAGGCCAACAGTGGTGAAGGGTGGACCAGGATTGACTCGATCTGCTGGCAAGTCCGCCATCTTCTCCAATGACTTTCGCAAGGATGCCAGGCGTTGTCGGGCTTGATCTTTGTTGCAAGGTGGGCGTTGTCCCGATGGTTTGAATGGAAGAGGTGTCCTTTTCTTTATGCACTTCCTTATCCATGAGGTTTAAGAATGCTAGGTCCTCAATGAAGGCAGCCTGCTTTTCGTCATCCTTGGTTTTTTGGAAGACGGATTGACCTAAGACATCAACTTCAGGGACCCTTTTGTAACCTGCTGATACCGACATGGAGTTGGTGCAAGTTGTGTAGTCCGAAAGTCGACCATTGTGTAGCACGTTTGTTTTGCATATGCTGCTGATTGATGGTCGATCTGCGGTTCCTAGGCACGTCTCTCCAACGATTACCCATCCTAGGTCTAAACACTGTGCGTAAGGAGCACTCTCTCACAGTAAGTAGGCGAAGCTTCACCGAGCCATCCAGCGACTCTATGAACAGATTGCTGGCTGCTCGTTCTGTGGTTTCTGTGGTTCCTGAACATGTATAAGAAACTGTGTTACATCGAAGGTTAAATTGGTCGAAAGAGCTGAGACTTGACGAGGGTCCCATTACTTTGCTCGTCCATAACTGCATATACTTCCATTGCTTCGGCTTCTCTGTTTTCTGGGTACACCCTTTACCATGCATATTTTTGCGCAGAAACGTGCTCCAAGGGGGCCATCACATACCTCAGTGCATGCCGAAGTGACAGATGCAGTAGTGTTTTCCAGCTCCTCCCCGCCGTCTTTTTGCAAAGATGACGGCCTTTGTTGATAATGAGGAGAAGGTCCGGGATGTGGAGCTGTGGCGTGTCTGTTACTACCACAATCAGAGCAATGGGTTGCTTCCTCGCAGTCCCTGGCAATATGAAGAGATGAGGCACAACATTTAAAGCATATGCTAGCCTCCTTCAAAAATGCCAGTCGTTGTTCGATGTCTTTGTCCCTGAAGGTACGACATTTCTTCAATGGATGAGGCCTGTTATGAATAGGGCATTGTTCATCTGGGTTGTCTGTCTTGTTGAACTTTGGGGAGGTATGGTCAACATAAGGTGTATCAATGTCAACCCCGGTCTTCCTGACGTTGATGGCTTGTCGGACGCCAGATTTAGAAGCTTCCTTCTTGAAGTACATTGAAGGACTGCTGGTGTGGGTGCTTACCTCAAAGCTCGGATCATTCCTTATATTTTCTTGTTGACGAATGAATTCGGTAAACACTTTAAATGGAGGAAATGGCTCCATATGTTCCGTTTTATACTGGGAGCCCCTCGTCATCCATCTTTCCTGAAGTTGGTATGGTAACTTTTCCACAATGGGGTTCACACCACGGGAAGTGTCTTGCCAGAGAAGACCTGGAAGCGTTCCATCATCCTTTGCACTCTGCAACTCTAGGAGGATGTCGCCTAATTGACGCAATTTTTCTTTGTCCCTGATAGTGAATTTCGGGAAGTCTTGTAGCCTTTTGGAAGAGGGCGTTTTCTACGACTTGAGGTGCTTCGTGGGTTTCGTCAAGTCGATTCCATGCCTGCTTCAGTCCTTCCTTTAGATTTAGCGCATATATCGCACGTTATGGTATCACCTGTTCCACGGAGGTGTCTCCTAACCATCTTATTATCAGGTCAAGTTCTTGTGGGGGCGTTAGTTGCAATCCCCTTGCCACTCGAATGAAAGACGCCTTCCACGACCTATAATGTTCTGGTTTATCGTCAAACTTCAGTAAACCAGTACTGACAAGCTCTTTTCTTAGTAGCTAGCTGGTCAGATCTGTTGAAGCTGTGAGTTCGTTAACTGGATTTGTCCTTGGATACTCGTTAAAATGCATCGATTGTCTGTTTGGGAGTTCCTGTTGATCAGGTGCTCTCGACCGTAGTGTGTTTTGAACGAAATGGTGATGTACATAGTCGTTCGTTCGTTCGTTCTGCTGAACAGTGATTAATAGCTCAAATAATAGTACATGATATAACATTCATAACAGAGCATATCAGTTTAAAAGTCAAAGGCTGATATAATGATGTAGGGGTAATACTGTGCTTGCAAGACCCCAGGGGAACATATGGGACCACCTTACAACCCCGATTGCAGGGTATTTTAAACATATTTAACCCATACTCCCCTAGTCACTGTTTAATGAAATCCCAAGCAACAGTTCATGAATTCTTGTCATGTATTAAAATCCCTTCTAATGATGCACTCTGTTTTAACCTGTTGTCAATTTACACAGTTGAAAACCTTCTACATTCCAGAAGATAGCAATAAAAAATGAAGCCTGTAGAAGTTCGGAGACTTCAAGAGGCTAGTCAGAATAAACGTGATGATGTCAAATCCTGAAACACAAAAAGCGCATAATTGAAAAATTCATGAAGACCTATATTTTGAGGAACTGAGACTCCATACTCGAGCAGAATTATTTAACCCCCTCTGCCTAAATGTAACTTGTTGCATATGTTGAATTCTTGTAATTTTCAAAATACTCACTACTGCTGCCCTCTATTCTACCCCCCTATCATGTCACTGTTAAAACTTTCTATGAAGATGGAAGTAGAAATGCATTCCTAGAAGAACTGGGACTCCATAGTCCGGCAGAATTACTGTATATAACCCCCTCTGCGTAAGTGTTACACATCTTTAATTATTGTTGTAGTTTTCCAAATCCCTGCTTCTGCTGCCACTGTTCTACACAATTTCAACTTACATTCCAGGAGATAAATAGAAAATTAATCCATAGAAACCTGCAGAAGCCCTGAGACTTCAACAGGCTAGTTGGATTCTACATCTTCATGTCAAATCGTAAAACACAACCAACTCACAACTGAAAAATTTATGGTGACTTACATTTTAAGGTATGCCAGGCTACTGGGACTCCATACTGTAGCATAATTATATACCCCTCTGCCTAAGTGTTAAATATTGGTATATCTTGAATTGTTGAATTGCTGTCCTCTAAATTCTACTCATGACATGTCTTTTTACAGTAAAAACCATCTAACTTCTACATGATAAGTAACATGTCATTAATTTGCTGATCGTTTTAATACACAATACATGAAGTACATATTTATATATGACTGTATTTATTGTGTTGAATTTGTTTGCCTTTACTATACAAAACACATATAGGGCTATAACTTTGGGAATTGTGTATGTTCAGTATTGTCGGCATGGCTGCATCAAATTGTGTTACCTCGGTTTAGCATTGTTGAATAATTATATATTACACAGGCGATTCGTAAAGGAGTCTGAGTTTGCTTTTCCGTGTGGGTCGCTCAACAATCGGCGAATTGCCCGTTTTACTTGATTTTTCTTTTCAGTCTTTAGTTGAGGCATTTTTAAGTGTAATGTTTGTTTTCCTGTTCCCTAGTATGATTGTAAATCCTCATTGAGGCATTTAATTTTTTGGATACAAGTTTGTTTGAAGCGTGATCCTAGGCTTTAAAGAATCTACAGTGTTTACGTTGGTAGGGTGCCATGTGATAATACTTCAGGGAAGGGAAGCGTTGCATATTACTTATTAACCTATTGTGTTCTGCATTAGCATAGTGGGGTATGTGTGTCAGGATTTGTTGTACTTGTTGAAAGGTGTATCCTACATGTGCTTGAGAGCATATCCGTTTTGTGTTTAGAGTTAAGGTCGCCTTCTGATAAGTGGGTATAGTGATTTGTGACTATCTAGCTTAAAGTACTATAGTGTATGTATACAATTGTTGTTCATGTGTCATGAATGTTGTATGACTGACATTCTTTACATTATTGGGATATTTATACATCTATGTATATTATATCCATGTGTATGTAAACCTGTACTTCTGGATATTTTGTTGTGTCCTTTTACAGATTGACCCATCATTAACATTCATTATTACCAGTCGTTATTTGGCTGTTAGTGTCATAGTTGCTGTCATGGTGATACAGTAAGTGTCCAATACAGAGTGGTCATCTTGAACCAGTGAAACCTACACATTTATCCTCGTCATTATTTCCCTGGCCTGTCGGTGGAGGTGCCAGAGCTTTAGTTTGTTTTTTACCGTCAACATAAGTTCAATAACAGCGTCATTTTGCATCAAGACACCTAACCAGAAAGCCAGTGGGCTTATTGTGAATCCTTGTCGATTGAGATTATCCCAAGCTTTCGTCATTCTTTAATAAAATGATCATCAAGGTTCTTTCACTGACTGTGGACCTACCTACTATATATGTTAACTTACCATGTTTAGAAGCTATTTTGAGAAAAAAATCACTCAAGCCCTGCCCCCTAATACATGTGCATAACATAACATTCAACATACACTGTCGTGTACCGGATATCTAAAAACACCTTCACACAAAGTATGATTGAATTGTGAAATATTTCACGTTTGACCCCGTGACCTCATTATTATTAATGAGATGAGCAGCAAAATCAAAAGGGTTTATCTACTCACTATGGCGCATCTATGTAGCAAGTATGACTTCGATCCAACTTGACGTTGTTCAGTTACCGTGTTTACAAGCTATTTGAGTGAAAATGTACTTAAGCCCCGCCCCCTTATAAATATGCATAATATCATCTTCAACATATATCAGCATGTACCTGCTTTCTACCAACATATTAATACCATGTATGAATACATTCTGACTTTTGCTTGCGGAGATATTAGCATTTAAAGATTTTGACGTTTCACCCCGAGACCTCATTATTATACATGAGATGAGCACCAAAATCAATAGGGTTCTTCTACTCTCTGTATGGCGCATCTATGTACCAAGTATGTCTTCAATCGAACTTGCCATTGTTAAGTTATTGTGTTTACGAGCCAAGGGCGTGACATACACACACACACTTACACAAGCAATCACCATCGCATAGATCCCTTCAGCCTTCGGGCAAGGAATGAAAAATTGCCTTATTTTGCCTAAGAAAAGGGGATCATCCCCAGTTTTCAGAAAATATCCTCCCACCAATACACACACCAACATATTTAGCAATTTTCATCAAGAAACCTAACAGAGAAATAGTACCAAATGGTATCACTTGATAGATTATTTTTAGAACTTCCTGTCAAAACAGCCAAGTACTAATAACTTCACACTTTTTAAACCAAAAAGTTCCCCGTGGTCACAATACCAAACTGTCCAACACGTTTTGAAAAAAACATCACACAATAGGTGATGTCTAGCTGTGGAATGTGCTCTTAATTATTTACTCATCATTTCTTTCAACAAATAAACTGTGTCTGCTTCAATGAAGCAGGTCCAGGCCAAATCTCGTTTTCGGGGATGTAGACCAATTCAAGACAATTGTCTGGCTTATATGCCACTTAAGAACCCGAGGTGGAACCTTTGCAAGTAAATATAGGAACATAAACTACTTACAGATAAACTTGTTAATGGGGAATACACCTGCACAGATTTACAGTACACTTCTTGGTTCTCACCTACCTCATGACCTTGGCCTATCTATTTGGAAATAGTTATACTGACCCATGCACCAGCCCACCAAGCTACATGCAAGACTGTGAGACGGAGAGAGGAAAAACAGATTAGTTCTGTAGTTTTTATAACGTTAAGGCACATGTTAATCAACCGCTCTATAATAAAACAATAACTATGCAGTCTCAGATTTTACCTAACTGCATATTTGGATAAGGCATCTGAATGGATATTATCCTGACATAGACAAAGGCTACTTCTTGTTCTTAAAATAAGAAACTGAAACCTGCTCAATCTTTCAAATCATTCAATACATAACAACACAATCAATCTGGCGGGCTATGTCATTGCAGTTTGGATCATTTCGGGGAATGTGTCAGGGGGTGTAATTTATTTTCTCTTGTACTGTTGTAGCTCACTGTGCATGTCGCACGGTATATGGTCGTTAAGTATATGTACTTATTATGAGTGGTCAGTGAGGCGGTCAGCAACCCCCGGCTTAAAGGGACTGTACCTGGACACAAAAGATTAAACTCTGAAAAGCGGGTTTTGAGCATTCCAAACACCAAACTTTGGGTGGATTTAGGAATTGGTGATTTTGGGCGGCAGTTGACCATCAGAACTCAGGCGGTACGGTTGTGTACGATTTCCAAGGGCCAAGAATCTGGCTAGGGTGATTTTGCCTTGTCGAAGAGGAAAATTGGGGAAAC
>JAIPMN010174235.1:0-18068 GCA_020650975.1 Apostichopus californicus
AAAACCATTGGTGCAAAGCGATGAGTACAAAACAAAGGGTACCATTACAAGGTTCCAAGTATAGGTACCAGTATTAGCTTACCTAAAACTATACAAGATCTTGGCGGACCACTGCACTCCCAACCATTAACAGTGTACTGACATTTCAGATATACTACTCTAAGACGATACAGAGTGAAGTAATGTACAGACACTGATATAAACTCACTAATATTAACAGGAAGTGAACTTTGAGAAAGCAACACCTTTATAGAATGATCTCCTAATTAAGCAACTCAAATTCATCTTAATATGACTGATAAAGTGAAATATTTGATGATAAAGAAATCATAATATATTAATTAATGTCAAACATTTCTTAAAAATTGTAGCCTATCATGACATTAATGGCTGAATTTTGATTGGTTTATACATGTGACAACATGCTGGTTGGGGATAAGGAAGGACATCGTTTTCTTTTGCTATTTGTTTTTTGTTTTATTTTCTGTGATTTTTTGTTTGGTTTTTCACTATCATATATTTGAAAGTATATACTTCCTTGGGAATTGGGAAATATCTCAAAGGAACAAGCAATCGCAGATATGATGTATAACTGATACAATCACCCCGAGTACGTGATGTAAGTACCACGATTTTTAGTCATTCTCTTCTTCTGAAATGATTAAAAGAAATCGAATCCTCAATCAGTGTTGTATATAGTGAGAACATTAACCCTTTGATCGTCTGCATAAACCAAGTATAATAGTAGTCATTGTTAAGTCTTAGAAATCCGTATTTTCTACAAAGAAATTGCAAATATCAAAATTAAAACGCTGGCTGCAAATCATATTGCCGTAAAGCGAACATTCTGAAAACGAAATGAAGAGATAAGTCAAACTACACGTATTGATAAGGATTCTGTTCCAGTGCTTTCAACTGACATATAGACAATAAACTTACCATGTAATATTAATTCGTTTCCAAGACGTGATACAAACACCATTAGGTCATAAATAATATATTAGGTAACAGTATAAAAGCAGTGATATGACTTTCAGCACGTTTTCAATGTGTTTTTTTTTTAAGAAATTAAATTTATCGCAGTTTTTTTCTTGGTTAGTCAGAGTGAAAGCAACAAAATTAGAACGCTCTAAATACAAGCAAAACAGTATGTCTTTGTTTTCTAATCACACGTGAACAAACAAAACGATAACATTAATTGTGAGGGTTTACTTGGACTTTCAGCTATAAAGGAGGATTCATTATCTTGTTCTTTTCTTTGCTCCATTTCTTTATTTACAACTTACGAATAGAACCGCAAAAACACATTTTTTGTCAATGTGAGTGATTATTAGAATGATATATGGGATTTTTTATTGCGCTTTTAAAGCTACTCGTTTGTGATATTTGTATCCAAAAATATACTTTTAAATCCATAGTAGAGAGTTAGCGACTTAGTCTGACCGAAAGAGTTCGGTGTATTTTAATATCAGGTTTTATTTAATTCGTTTTGTTTTCTTCATTTTGCCTTACACCTGATTTTCGTATGATCATTTCTTCATATCTCGTACTCTGTTGCGTTTTTGTTGTTGTTTAGTTCAACAAACCAAATACAGTCGCTACATCACTTTCCTGTTAACGCATCAGCTGTGATCATTGTTATACTTCTGCAGCTTTTAAGTAAAAGAATATCAACAATAACATTAATATCTGGATATTTTACTAAGTAACGATTCGGTGCGGTGAACTGGAAGACATCATCATGTTGTGTGGTGATCTACATGTCACCATAGCACTGCTAGTGAATTTTCAGGCCCAACTTGTTCCGACAAATTACGGTAAGTCAAAGAATTATTTTAACTATTACTTATTTTTAGCATTACTATTATTTATGAAAGTTTAGATACAAATTACAAAAAGTCATCATTCCGCTTCCATTTTTTTTTATTATTAAAATGAGATAAAACCTATATCAATATTAATTACCATTTGGTCTAATATAAGATGACTGATATTTGTACAAACTATTTGACTGCTATTTAAACAAATTATGGACATAATAGTGACTGTGAAATTCTAGATCCAAATTTAAACGATTAATGGCATTTGTTGGCCTAATAAAGAAAAGGTAGCGGCGATGTATTTATTTTCATTATTGTTGACTTTTATATATCTATTAACAGTTTGACTTTATATCCATACTATTTTCAATAAGAACAATATCATTATTGTACATTTGAAACTGCTAGAAAAAAAATGAGATAAACAATGAATACAATTAATGGAGAAATTGTACGCAATGTACTTCTTCCCTCCTTTTGATTTTCGTAATATTCCGAAGCTATCATGTTACTGATATTTGGAGACTGAAGTGTTTTACGGAAGGTGCTAACATTAAAAAACAAGAAAATCTTTCTGGGTATACCACAACATCAAACTAATTTCTTTCATACATTTACTACTACTTCTAAAATTTAGAGAGAGACTGCCTGTGTTTTTCAAAGGGAAACAAACATCTATCCCGACGCGGGGTGGTGTCCGGACAATTAGGAGACATTTTCAATAAAACTTTTCAATTGCTAAGTATACTTCAGTTCGATCCATAATTCTAAGAAAAGGGGTGTGACCCTGTAGTCGTTGCCGCCCATCACGACACAGATCTAATAAATAACAGTAACACCCATTAAATGATATACAATTTACACGTTAAATGGTTCATTCTGAGGCATATTTATTCTATATGCATTAGGTCTATCACGCAAGGATGTGCTGATAACTATTTGTAAGGTTTGGTGTTTGTTGGGAATGGAGTTTAAACCCTAATCCCCCCTGTCTTCTCAATCCTTGATTGTGCTATAATTCATGCCTAAAACGTTTCGCAATATTACATGAACGTTTTTTGCATATATTGGCTCAAAATCTCTATTTTATATCATTTGGTTTTAAATTTGGTGAATATTTCTGAATGGATCTGACAACAACAGAGTTAGTGATGTCATATATGTTAACAAATGACTTAGACATTCCATAGTTTTTTTACATATGTTTACAAACTGGTAGCATGTTAATAAGATTTTAAACAACACCTTTACCTACAATGATCAAATTCCTGGGCCGAGGGAGTCTGACATTAATAACCGCTAAAGTGATTTTAAATTTAATGTAAAGAAAAGGGGGGAGGGGGGGGGGAACGAGCACTATTTTCCTTCTAGATACGCGGTCTAGTGTTCGCCAGTGTTGTATCCCTTTGGTTGAATAATGTTCCTATATTGATGAATAATTAACAAAATTATTATGTTGCGGTGACCCGCACATGTACAGGGCTTCCAAAAAACCCTCTGTATGCCATTTAGAGCGTCAAGGGTCAATGATTTCTTATTTTACACTAGACTGTTGATAGCGGAACTATTCATTCCAAACGTATTAAGCAGTAGGGAATGTGTAGGTTTAAGTTCAAAAACAATCATTTATTAAATTGATAAAAAGTGATATCTCTAAAATGTCAATTTTTACATAATTAAATCAACAAGAAATTTCGTTCCTGTCACAGGGAATCGCATTTCATCAGTCACAGTATTTAAAATAATAGATAGGAAATTTAAATATCCCCAGGTGATGAATGTAACCAGAATATAGATCGACAGGCTTACAATTTCCATCGGAGTTTTTGCTTTCTCGTTATTCTCCATTGATGTGCGAGTAATTCACATTCAACAGTACACCAGTACCGCAATGCAAGGTACCCCGATACATAACAATAGTACACAGTGACAGATACTGCAGTATAAAACAATCACGTCTATTGTAATTACTTACTGGTTGACTTAAAGTAATATATTGTAACATATGTTAAGACAACGGGTAACCGGAGCTCGATATTGTTTTGTTCTGTGAGGGCGACCTTTTTTTCCCTATCCCATTTTAGAAACGTGTATTTCAGTTAAGGGACCTCATGGATCCTGGGGAGAACACTGGTTCACCAGTGCGGGATCCCTGGTTACGGATAAAGTTAATAAATAATAAAATAAAATAATCCGTGCCTTAATTCGCCATTGAATATTATGAATTTGCGTTAATACATATCAATTGCTTGATGCAGTGCTAGAGACCCACCACATCGTGGCACCTCGTCCAAACATGAACTTAACAGTGACATTGATCAGCTTCACAAGAGTCGTTTTTATGTATATATACGTCAGTTTGTAAGGTTATTGTCAGCTCACATGGTGATACAGAAAATGCCACTCCCTCGTAAAAAGTATCTGACATTGTATTTTAAATTATAAACCATTTAAAAAAAACAAAATGCGGTTTGGGGTTGAATGTATTAGCCACGTGCCCCTATGTTTCCAATGGTTATGGTCCTGTGTACTGTTTATTTTTCACCACCATGCACTGAAAGGGGCATACTAGCTCTCTGATATGCCACGTAGTAGACAAGATTCTGCATTATAAAAATGTATAAAGAAGATAATATAAGATACATTAGATAATCCCTATGATTTAGTTGTACCTCTCTAAATATTTATTTTCCGCAGCAAAGTATTCCTCAATGTTGCAGTCACTTGTCTTCTGTTGATGATATGTAGTATTTTACTGGTCGAGATTGAGCACTTTAATAATCACTATACCAATTAGAGATCTGACCTATGATCTCTCACATTTTTTAACATCCCGGCATATCATTATATTTGAATTTAGACGCTGAAGCCAATGACTATATTTTATACGCAAAAATCTCAATTAAGAGATATATTTACAAACTAAGAAATCCCGTTCCATTAGAAAACACACTCGCACGGTTGAATATGTGAATATATCCGAAAGACATCGTATACATTTGTTATGAGACTTTTCGTAATCGACGAACATGATATTAGGCCACCAAAAGAATAGCACGAAAAAGTGGTCAAAATCATCTTTCTGGTTAAATAAGTTCAACGTCTACGTAATTGGGAAAGAAATCCGTAACAATCACATAACCTTGTGCGCTTAAACGCCAATTCACGGAACGTTTATGGACCGAAATGCTATCAGTCACAAGTGCGGCGGCCGTCTTTTTAATCCAACTTGTTTCAAGTTGATGAAGCTAAGATATGTACATTGAGTATAGTAGGATAGGTAGATCAGACTTTTCAAATGATCAGACAAGACTGTCTCAAACTTTTGCTGCACAATGTGACGTGAAAAGTTATTTATGTCAACTAGTTGATTAAGATTTATAATTTGAAAACATCAACCGGAAATTGTTGTTTCTCTTTTTATTCATTAGGGTAATTTGTATTGTTCGAAACATGGAACCTAATTAAGGCTATAACATGTGGTAAACTGTCCCCTTAAAACAGGATTATCATAATAATCATAACATAAGTAAATGGAAAACAATACAATGATATACATAGGCTTCGCAACATCAAACAATATATGAATATGACTTAATGGCTGCAATAGGATATCGGTGTGGAATTGAGAAGACATTACAAGCTTACTAAGATACCAGGCTCCCCCAAGCTATTACAAAGTGGTAAAAGTAATTCAAGTCAGTAAAACATCTCTCAGAGCACAGATACTTGTCAATGCACAAAAAGTATGAAGTTATGTAATTACCCCTCAATCAAATGTTGAAGACTAGCTACAGATGAAAGAGATCAACTGAGGATGCTACAATATCAATTCAGTAAAACTCCTCTAGCTCATTCAACCCCTCCCCTCTTCATTAAATACACTGTTGTAGTTGTTTCTAATATTAAAAAGTGACAGCGAATGAAAAACGCTTCCATCATTGTATAAAATCCCTACTCCACACTCCCCCTCCATTCTCAAACCCTTCCAACCCCTCCAAGAGAAAAAAAAATGGTTAAAATTGGCACAGCCATAAACCTTAAGTAAATCCTTACCTCTAACAACATGCACAGTATTAACACAATGATCAAGTAATTAACTCAACTGTCATCTTCGGATGTCTTCTGATGAATGCAGAGATATGCTAATGTTACCACACAAATTCAACTATGTATCTCAACACAACTCAAGTATATGCATACTACATGTAATGGGTTACACATTAGCGATACACTTGTCAAAATGAACTTAAAAATGACTACAGGAAAAGAAAACTTATTTTCTGTATCATCACATTACATTTTGACTTATCAAGTACTACTGTGTGACAGGCAGACATAAGTTTCAAACAAGAACACCATTGGGGTGCTTAAGTAGATCTTAGTGAATTTACTACTTTAGATTTAAAAATACTTACCTAATTTGACCTCTGCTGACCCCACGTAAGTCTTCAAAGAAGACTGCATACATATATCAATATATACCTAACTATGTCCGCCCTAATAATTTCAGGCTTGGCTTTTAAACTTTCACCGCTTGTTACATCAAATGACCTATGGCCACTACCAAAAACAACAGGGTTCTTCTTTTCATATAACACATGCACAAGCTACATCAGCAGTATTATTGAATTAATGTTCTAAAAGGTATCAAGTTTTGAACTCCTCAACTGACCTGTAACCATTTTTACATGTTTAATGTTCAATGCTTGGCCATAACACACTACTAAATGGCAGCTCCTTGGTTCACCAAGTCAAAATCTTAAAAATAAATATAGCATTGTAAAACATTGGTTGTTGTTTATTTAGATTTTCAATATTTAACCTACTTTAAATATTGAATAAAAGTCTTGTAGTACTTCCTTTGTAACATAATCATAAATAACTATAAGTAAAAGTTTAACAGTAAATACATCATGTCTCTAAAATTTAGAAAAAGATAAACAAAAGTTATACTCACGTCCATTCGTGTGAACAGATTTTTCCCCCAACATTGATTTTTCCCCTTGAATTATATATGTTTATATTCCTTAGCTTTATCGTCACGACTTAAATTACCTCTTTTCCCGTTTAAATCATGCTTCATGTTTTTCCGATGGTTTGTCGATTTATACCATACACATCAAAACACGTAAACACGACGCTACAAATATACAATTTTATATATCCATGGATAGGATAGACGGTGTACTCAGTGACACGTGCGTTGTTCAGCATCCAGGCCACACTTTCTCTCTGTTTTTAGTATGTTGGAATGACATTTATGAATACATGTTTATGAGATGATGTGATCAATAGTTCATAATGTAATATGACGCCATATAAGGCAACGGGGGACCGGTAACTTCTCCCGACCGGGCTGTACTATCATTGATGGCATAAACATGATGGTGGAAAGAAATGTTTTTGTCAGTCTGTAAATTGTGCTTCAGATACCTTTTTCGTACATGAATTAACAACGTAAGTTATGATCTCCTCCCTGCTAGCTGTCTTCAAACCATATTTCATGTGCCTACATTCCATTAAAACAGTCTCAATATATGTCTGATGTTGGGTAATGGAGTCAGGCTGGAAAATAGGAATAACATGTTAATATAAGTATAACTACTACAACATTAGCGTTCCAAGGGAATAAACATTTCACATGATACATGTTCATGACGATAGGTCTTAGTCTCCATGTCATTTTTATTGTAAGTTAACTCGAACAGCTTTGTGATAACGAGAAGAAACGTCCTCATGATTATCATTTTCTTGCGATTCATCGATTTTACAAAAACAACCACAATCTAACATTGTTACCGATTTCCTCATGTGAAAACATTTAACACCATTTACATCGAGATGAATGGGCAATAACCTCTCTGTGACATAAACTTTTGGTCACAGAGTCTTTTGGTTATAATAACTAAGGCACATAGGAGATGGCTATGACTAACCACAGTTGTATACACATGAGATGCAACAAGTTGTCATCTGTGGTTAAGCATGACTATGTCATGGACTTAAGACAAAGGGGGCTTCTACAACTATGCTGTGGGTGATGGGTGAATAAACTCGTAAAGTACACAGTAGAAAATGTAAATAACAATAATAGAATCACAAGAGAGGGAAGGGGTCTTAGTCTAAAGTCAACATTGGGAATCTTGACCACGGTGCCTGGGGTAATATGGGGGCATATTTGGCATCGAGGTTTACCGCAAGGGAAATTGCCTGCGGAGGGGGAAACTGAGTGGGGTAGTCTGGAGGAAGTGAGTAGAAATTTAAGGTTAGGGGGTTGACGAAATGCTAGCATGGGGGGTACCTTAACGATTCTCCTACAGACTGATCGTCTTGGAATACAGCAAATTCCTGTTTGATGGAGCGAATGAAGGATTTGATGAGGGGGTTGTAACTGGTAACGAACGTAACGTAACTGGTAACGAACGAACGTAACTGGTAACGAATTTTCTACTGTGTACATAATAGTTTCAAATGACAAGACACCATATTGCCTGAATGAGAAATACACTTTTAACGTAACCTTGTTATGTTATTACTTTCAGTTGAGCTCCTGAGCAAAATAGAAACCACAATGCTTGAAGTTATATCCTCACACAAGGCTACACAGCCATTCCCGATACATCCATTCATTCATACACTCAAGCAACATAATTATTTTTTGCAAGCAACTGATAGAGATTCTAGTCAATGCAATAACGACTTCGTAAAGCATCACAATAATGCTATTAGATTTAGAACTAATGCTACACAACTAACTCAACAGCATTGCTAAGAAGATGGACATCTCACTATTTTAATAAGCACTCTAAATTACGTATTTTAAACGTTAACCTACAAAACACTACAACATGCTGAATTTGGAGTTGACGTTTTGCTTTCAGTGCATTAGGAAAACATACTTTCCACATAGTGTGCGAGTGAACCAATTATGTTCAACATTCTCAACCAGTGATATCTTTAACTTAAGGGTACGTTAGTTAGACAAACCTTGTCATACATCTTATAACCCCTGTCTGCTGCCGCAGTTGACCAGATTTGTATTGATAAATTCCAGTTAGATTGATAAACAATTTTAAGACGGGATTGCTATTGATTTTAGGTTTTAGATCGGAATATATGTGTTAAATATACGCTGTACAACAATAATGTCATACTTCTAGTGGCGCACTAGTGTTGTCAAATACCACGGTTGCAATGTATTTCATGAACTAGCGATTAGGATATAACGTGGCCATTTCTTACTACATTCCCAGTCACATAGCACTCGTTATTACCCATTTAATGTTTTATCTTCAATTGATCTTCACTAATTAAAAGGAATTTGTAACTCATCGAGCTTAATTAGCACATAGTACTTCTTGAACTCTTAACTTAACTCTGTTTGTACAATTTGGTTTTCAAAATTCTTTGATTTTTCAGAGAGTGGTGGCAATCAGAATACGTGTGTCAACGGTAAGGTGTTACACTATCCGTTGAACGTTTAAAACAGCAGACTGTACATATACGTGTAACCAGCAGACTGTACATATGTACGTGGGACAACGGTAAGGTGTAACATAATCCGTTGAACGTTTTAAAACAGCAGAGTGTACACATACGAGTAATCAGTTACAAGTAACCCGTAATCTTAACCGTTCACGTTTACCTATGATTGGCTACTGAACCGTATCATGCTTAACAATACGTAGTACTGAGAAAATGAAAGAAAGCAAGACAATGGAACAGGATTCGCTCGAAATAGTTTTGCTAAGTGTTTACACTTATAGTGAGTCTTTTATTACGCTGAATCGTTACTACACGTTCAAGTACAACGGTAATGTTAAGATTGTTCGAGAAAACAGAATAGTATACAGTTATGGAAACGACTGACACAGTTAGGTTGCCAACACTGCATGATGTGAAGCATATATTAACGTATTTTCTGTCTGTCCAACAATTTCCTCTCCTGACTAATATCCTAGATGAATAATTCAGATTTATAACAACACCATTTAAAACTTCTAATTCTTTCATACTTTGACTCAAAATCTTGTACTTTCCTCATTTCGTAATGACTACACCCTGCCCCCCCCCCCCTTCTCCCCTCGAACTTCCACCCAACGTATTCAACTATTGTATGTCAAAGAAGACGCTACGAGCATGATAATATACAAATTAAACAAATCATTAATGGTGGGCTAAATGAATATTTACTCGGTACCGCTATACTAATCTGTAGATACCTATAATGACCTTTCAGGTCAGACAGCAAAGCCATCTATAAAAAATGGTACTGATTTATCATCGTCTTCAGTTAAATAAAAAAAAAGACTTTCGCTTGCTGTTACCACTTTATACAGACAGTTACTACTCCCTGAGTATTAACCATGTATTTACAGTAACCTGTAAAAATATGACAATACAATTTTTTTAATAACGTGCCTACAATTATTTTCACAGTTCTGATACCTATGTGGGTAATGATCGATATAGCATTATCAGGCAAATGGCTTATCAAACATATTTCATAAAGTTGCAGCGAACATGGTGGTTTTATCGAAGACTGCTTATAAATTATTGAAATACGTTTTACAGTTATTACGAACCTAGGGGCATCATGAGACTTAATCACGTAATATACATGATGGATACGAATATTTAATACCGCATAATCATGACTGAAATAATCTTAGGACACAACCTCTCGGCATCTTATTTACACACTATACATGACAGTTGCCATACAACTAACAGTTTATATCCATATACCACATACAATTAGTCCATTATATTACCACAAAAGTCTATATGAAATGTGACAATATGGCCCTGGAATTGAGGCTTTTACATGTGTGTCACTGTGAGCCTTGTTGCGCTTACTACGTGGGCCATGTGTCAGCAACGTGCAAAATGATATGCCCCGGCCGCGATTTTGTTTGCAATTATGAAATTATGTGTAAACAGTCTTTCATGATAGTTCGGAAATGTTACGTTATCGCCATATAAACCTTCAATTCGAGGTTACCAAAATGTTTGCATCCATTCGTGGCAACGGCGATATACCCGTAATATATGTTCGGTGTTTTATCAATAGTTCCTCTACATATGAATAACCCCAATTGAGATACTAATAGGTCTAAGTCAACAGAAAAGTTGTGTAAATTAAGCATTGATTATTCGCGTACCATTTTTCAACTTTTAGACATGTAAATGCAAACTAACTAGAGTCCTAAACTAGTCGCGCAATTCACTCACGTACTGTACCGAATCAAACTATTGCTGTTGTCATATTTTTCGTATATTCATTCAAGACAAGTGAACTCGCGTCATTAAGTTTATTTTAGTGTAGCCATTCCACAAAACGAATTCCGATTTCGGGGCGTTTGGAAGGAAACCCAGTAACTATACTTAACTAAGTGTCACAGGTCAATCAACAACAATTAATCTGTTCAGCTTAAGCACCATGTTTCAGTGACGTCAATGAACTTATGCATGTTATGGCAATATAAGACCCACGGACCTTATCATTCTTCTGATTCAGTGTATGTCTTCCAATTTCCAAGCAATGGTCATTATTGATGGTGACGTCGCGAGCAATCTTACTTGATGAAAACTCCGTATTTGCAAACCTGTTTGGGAAAAAATCGCACCACAGCTACCGTTGGTAGGTCCTGTAAGGGAATAGGGTGAATGTTATATTCAGATCGGAAGTATAGGATCACTGCTATATGTGGACAACGCTACTTTCAACAACACGAATAAGAGTATTTGTTAGAACAACCTTCCACTCACAGTGGGAATTATATTTGACCCGAGACACGACTGATGTTAACCTCCTTAAACAATAGAGAGAATAAAAATAAAACGATTATATAATGCACCTTGAAGAATATCTCTAGTAGAGTTTAATGTAAATTACCCCGTAGGTCATTTTGACTGACCAGAGAAGAAAATATAAATTAACTAGTTGTCGAAATACGTTCAAGAAACTGTTGACGTTCTTGTTTTGGCCTTCAATCTTCCCTGAGCGACGTCATTATTTATTCACATTGGATTGTAAACAATCTCCTTATTTGTCCTCGAATAGTAAACCTTTCTTTATAGAAAATGTCTATGGTTCTGCTGAGATTGTATACTTTCAACATCAGCCTCGCTCTCTGCACAATTGTCTTCTTAGTTTACGTGACACTTACACAATTTTACAATGTATTAGTAGCCGTTTCACACTTCCTGCACATTTTAAGTACATGCAAACTTAAACTACTAGGGTATAACTAACCGCGTCACTGAATTCTACGTAGGTTACAACTAGGAATAGAGCTTCACTGTGCAATTCGGGGGAATGTTGTGATTTCATTCCTCAATTAGTTGAAAAGAAATTATATCTACTGTATCATATGTTAACACTTAATGTTGAACGTCAATAAAGACGATAAGTAAGGTTGTTTTTTGTTTCCTAAACGAATATATCCCCATGTTTGAAAGTGTACCTCTATTGAAGATGAAATTAAAATATTACAACAGGTACAAATAACTAACTTTTAAACTTAGCCTTCGATAAGTTCCCTAGCTTAGTGTGTGATATGTCACTACCAGTAATATTGAATATCGTTATCTTTGATGTAATCGAATCGGTGTACATATATAATGGAAGCACACAACGTATGATGTGTGTACTATATGTTTATCTTTCGATTTGCAATGTATACGTGTAATAATTTGCTGTTTATAACACGCAGGTTTGGAACGATCTCAGTCGATGTACAATCTACCAAAACGCTACGACTGAATGAATAATTACAACATAATTTCTATGCAATTGTCCCAGTTACTCTGGGCGATGAATACCACGCAGTGCTGGGTTGTTGATCTAACCGATTGAAAAGTAACACCTAAATAGAATTCTTGTTCGCTACAGTCATACATCATTGACTAAGACAGACTGCCCGCACTTTGAAGGAATCCGTCGCGGTTAGCAGGATTGTGCTAATTTTTGCGGTTCTCAAAAGAAAAAAAGCTAATAGTATGAACTGAAAGAGGAAGTTCAAATGACTATGACGGGTAGAGGTGAAGGTTGGATTTAATCAGTATCAGTCTTTCAGGACAACTTTACAGTTACAATTTCTGAAAACCTATCTTTTCCCCGTTGGCTGCTATTCAAGCTATGTATACATATAACAGAACTATGCACTGGGTTGCTAACACAGATTTACAATATATAAGACTTTCGTCAACAGATAGTATCGTCAATAAATATATACCTGGCAAGTAAGATATGCGATCGTAACATATTCTTACACTTTACTGTGTTACATTGCTGCTTAACCGAAGTATATACGTATGACTGTATATTTTAGGATACCACTTAGTCTAGGAGCCTTATAACACACACAAAAGAAAACTAAACTGATGCAGGAAACGTGAGTTAATCCATCCGCTATACTATGCACCATCGTGCATAAAGGTACTCATCTGGTTGGGTTTAGTTACACGCAAAGTGGGTGTTATACCTCAATAACGGAGGTATCTCGTCCTATCAGCTATAATATGCAGGTGTGTTTATATTAATGTAGTGCTGTTTAAATTCACTCAACGCAGTAAAAAAGCACGCAGTAGAGGTTTATGCACGGTTAACGTTGTATTAATGAACATCAACCAAGGTTATATGATACATGAGTAATGAGATGAAATAAAAACTGAATTTGAATGCCATTGGCGGTGAAGGACTAAATGATCTTCAATTTCTTCACTCAACATGTTTTAGACAATGTTGTCATCTTCCAATACAAGTTATGAACATGAAGGTAAAGCAACAGCAAAGTAGATCAGGTCATTATCTTCCATCTATGAAAGTCTTCATAAAATGAATCATAAAGTTGTACTACCAGCCGCCCCTCCCACCCTGCCCCTACACACACCCTTCTTTAAAATGTTACAGCTGTTTCTTCTGTAAGCTTTTTATATCCCCCTAGAGTAAGCCATATTGAATGTATGTATAATAAGTGGATATCAACTTAGCCAAGGCGGTTATGGCATCACAGTTCCTTCCAAATACGTCTTTTTCAGCCACAATTTGAAAAGACTATGCCGTTAGTGGACTTGAACCATGCCAAACCACCACTGACATCTCACTTTCGTTCCACGTTTAATTATTTTAACCAGTACATCATTAGTAAGTACAGTGTAAAGAAGATTAATAGTATCAGCATCCGTATTTGTGTTTCAATTTCGGGAGAGATTTGGTGTTACCAAGTTATTTTTGTTTGTATATGTAATTGACACTAAAAACAAACTGGTGAATTTTTGTCAAGAAGCTGTATTCTAGTGTTGTAGTACTCGAATGGCTCAAGTATTTTTTTCTCAAAAGATAGGTTCTCGCACTAGGTGAACAGTACTCGTACTCAACATTACGTACCAGCACTCTGGTGCTTAAGTACTCGTACTTGTACTTTCACATCAATGATCAGATTATTATTAATTGTCTTGGACTGGCCCATGAGTTTCTTCAATAAACATAACTTGCAGCATGTTAACCTTTAATCCAAAAACAACTTATAAATTATACCGGGGTACACATTCTCAGCTGTTTGAAGTCATTTAAATCATGAAAACAGGGACTAAGTACAGCTACTGGTTGAATCATTATAAAGAATAACTGCTAAATTAAGTTTGTTCTGCAAAATTACGCAGCGCATCTCGAAGAAATCTTCATATCTTTACCACGAAACAAACCAAACATGTTTAGACTATAAGAAATATAGCCTGGGCTTGAAGAAGAAGCACATCTTAAAACAACAGATAACAAAGGAACTGAGTAAAATTTTCTTCTGATTAAATGATGTACTTCAAGTGATCCATCAATTTACCCGTAAAGATAACTAATGATACAAAAATATCACTGTAGCCCAGGTAATTCGTTTAGAAGTCACTTAGGCGTTACTTCAATCAGGTTAATTCGAAAAGGCGTTACAAAGGCTTTACGTCATCAGTGTATACATTTAGTAACTGACCTTGCCATGTTATTGTACATGTAATATGACCTCTGCTTTGGTTGGATAATTATGAATACATTTGAATAGATTACTACCTTTACTGAAGATATGACTCATACTTGAAAAAAGTACAAATAACAGTAAACTGTATATAGGTGTGAATCAAACACTCAAATCAGAACGTATGGCAATCAGTTGTACGACAGGCTTTAACGTGGCTTATCGCGGTAATACATGAATAGTTGATGTATTTCTCGAAATAGCTTTGTATATCGGACTTATGTCTGCTTAATGTGGATATATTTATTGCTTCTGTAATTGAATTTCGATCCTGTCACAGTTACCTTGGATATAGAAAGGATTGATATATTGCTATGGCATTGTTTGTTTATCTCCACTGCTTCAAACGGACACCACCTCCCACTTCTAGGACAATTCGATACCAGAACCAGTAATCAAGGATGGGATATAGCAATAAAGGATTTCCATTTCATTGAAACTAAAGGTCATTGAGTCAATGATATTTACACCAGATCAAAGGACATACAATTAAACCTCCATAGGGTAAGTAAATAAGGTTAATAGATTGTATTAATAAATGAATTAATTAATGAAGGTGGGTATAGTACAGGCCCTGGTGACACAGTGGGAAAACACTGCCCCTCCCCTCCACACATACACACAGACACGATAACCCTCTTGTGTGAAGTTAAATTCTCTATTTTGCATGAGTTTGTGTGTGTGGTTTCCCATTCCTTTAATTTAGTTGATTTTGAACTCACCTATGTGATGGTGGTAATTTCCATCATTTGTTGCTCTACACATAGCCCGATCACATTCCCGGTGCTGAAAATGTGGGCGGTTGGGTCTATGAACTTATAATGAAATAATTTACTTTGTCACTAAGAGAGTTAACGTAATCCCCCTTCCTCACTACACCCTGCCACCTCCCCCCCCCCCCTCCGAATTTTGTTTGGTAAGTCACCTATCAATAAATAGACAAACCTGCACTTGTGAAAGTACCTTGGAAGTAAATGCAATTAATATATTGTACTAATCAATGAAGGAATTAAGGAAGGTGGATTTTGTACAAGACCTGATCACATACAGGAAATAGAGAGGTGTAATATGAAAGGCTGCTTGAAGATCTTAGGAACAGCAAATTGTCCCAAGTCCCGACAAGAGTTTACGTACCCGCTCCTCCGTACAGTAAATGGGTCACTTGTCACACGTCGGATGAGACAGCCATCTGCAACTAGACAACCTATACTTACACAAGTACCTCGAAAGTGTATTAAGTCAGTACATTTGTACTAATCAATACGGAATGTGGGGGATAGTTTAAACTTACATCTGTGATTGCTTTCTTATTTGTTCCTCACCAGTTCCCCAATGATATCGTTGGGTAACGTGTTATGGGGTATAACATCTTCTAAATGACAATACTTTTTGAGTAGGATATTTCCATCTTTTTTCACCTTTTGCACCTCAAACGACCCACGAAATCCAATCAACCAATAAATTTGCTATACTTAAACATCACCTCTGCTTACTGCAATGAAAATCTCTCCTCAAACATTAAGTATTCTTAAACTCAAAATAAAGCAGTTCAGATAATAAGTATGATATCCTCCCAGTTCCTTTTCGTCTGAAATGTTGTGAGTCTACCAGAGTGAAAATCTTGACTTTTGCTAATTTAAAATAACTTCTGACATCCAATATAACAAAAATCGATTTCTCTCCGTGTGTTCAGGTCATTATTGTTGTATCTGTGCAAGTTATCCTTTTAGAGAAAGCGTATGTTAAAGTTTGGTGTCACAGACATACATAATTATTATTTAAGCACATGGGGTACATCAGCCAATATAAAACCTTAGCATATTGATCACAGAGTTTAATCAAAGGATTTGTGTAAGAGTGCATACCCAGCAAAGTTATCGGAAAAGTGAGAAAATAACAATAAATTAATTAATCCAGCGATTTGCCAAATAACTTGCGGATTGTCGAAAAAAATTGCCTATAAACTACACATTTACCAATAATACTTAACTATAGGATGAAAAGATTCCAAATCACGAATGATTAATCAAACCTAAAACGCTATATACATGTACAGAATGTGTTTTATAATGTAATTAGTTAAAGCAACCCCTTGTTGGTATGTTCGCACGGTTCAATTTGTCGGCCCTAATTACAATTAAGTGAATGCGTTATCCGAGGCCGCTTCTACACTTAAGCCGCAACATTATTATAGACATAGACGATATATTTTTTTTGTCTGGCTACATAGTGAAGAATCACTCATGCAGTAATTGAACATGTTATAGTTCATTTCATGAGAGCATTGCATTTTCTGTAGAAGTTTATAAATACTAAATATTATTTTAGATGCTCTGGTAAGTTGGATAATACTTCCTTTACCACTTCGGTCTATTGTAAGCCTATTGGTATTCATATGTATTAACATTTTAATAATATTCACCCACATAGTTGCATTAGTTCTATTGTTTACAGCCAATGCCTTAGACTCAAACGCATTTGCTCTGATCCACGTGATTATGAACACGCGGTATCAATTTTAACTGGTTATTTCTAACACGTCGCATAACCCTCTTCAAACAATAACGGGTCCCAGGTCGATACGAGATCTAACGTAACCCCCAATCCCTCCCCATATCATGCATTATATCGTTCACGCATTTTGTTTGGTAAGACACCTATCAACAATTAGACAAACATGTTCTGATACAAGTACTAATTTCATAATTCGTTGTTCTACACATATCCCGTTCACATTCCCGTTGCGTAAAAGATCGTTTCTAGGAAATTAGGGAGAATAATGTATCACAGGTCTCCCCTCCCCTACCCCACCCCTACCCTATCCCATCTTCCGCACACTGTATATAGGTCACGTGCACTTTGTTTGGTGAAACAACTCGACAAACCTGTACTGGTACAATTACCTGTAAAGTATATAAAGTTCATATATTGTACTATTCAATGAAAGAATTAAGGAAGGTGGGGATAGTGCAAGACCTGGTCACATACAGAGAATGATGCCCGCCATCCCTCTCACACGCCCCCCCCCCCCTAAACAAGCCTTCTAATCTCAACATAAAATATATATTTACCGCCTTTGTTCTATTTTGGGAGAGTTATTTCCTAAGTGTGATTTCCTATTTTCTTTAATTATCCGTATCAGTTGAGTTTGAACTTACCAGTGTGATATAATATTGTTAATGTTAACTACATACAATTAACACAATATATATAT
>JAIPMN010174359.1:0-20165 GCA_020650975.1 Apostichopus californicus
TTCAATAATTCGTGAGGAACAGTGTCAAAAGCCTTCTCAAAATCAAGGATGAAGACATCCACTTGCTTTCTTTGGTCAAGGGAGGAGGCCCATTCGTTGATGACAGAAACGACTGGGTCTCGCAGCTATGGTATTTCCTGAATGCATGCTGTTTATCAGTCAAGATGTTATTATTCTGGAAATGCTCCATGATATTAGAACTGATTATGTGCTCCAAGAGCTTGCAGCAGATACTGGTAAGGGAAACAGGGCGATAATTACTTGGAGAGGATACATCATTCTTCTTATACTTGGGGCAGATGTTAGCAGTTCTCCAATCCCTAGGTAGACTCCCATCAGTGATTGATTGCTGGAAAAGATGGCTGATCGTTGGCGCAATATCAGTAGCCAGTTCCTTCAGTACCCAAGGATGAATGTTATCTGGCCCCACAGCCTTTGAAGTTTTCAAACCCCGTAGCAGCTTCTCCACTCCAAAGGTGGAGACATGAATATCATCCATCCTCACACACAAAGGACTTTGTAATGGGATTTTATCTGGGGTATTCCTAGTAAACACACTGGAGAACTGCTCATTGAAAGCTTCAGCTTTATCTATGTCACTGAACACTATTTTGTCCTTAGTCTGCAGTGGTGGAATGCAATGTTTATCCTTACGTTTACCATTTATGTATTTCC
Organism: Apostichopus californicus; assembly: GCA_020650975.1. Classification (NCBI taxonomy): domain Eukaryota; kingdom Metazoa; phylum Echinodermata; class Holothuroidea; order Aspidochirotida; family Stichopodidae; genus Apostichopus; species Apostichopus californicus. The sequence goes on from JAIPMN010174359.1 coordinate 676, forward strand.
AAAAGGCTCTAATTTCTTTTTATTCTTGAGCGCAGCTCCACCCATTTTTCATAGATATTGGTCTTCCTAGTTCTTTTGTACAGACTATGCAGTCTGTCGCGCCTTCTGATGAGTCTCTGAATGTGGATGGACACCCATGGTAATGACTTCCTACCTGAGGACATTTTTGAAGGTATGTTTCTTTTGACAGTACTGTCTAAGAATGACTTTATGAGTTTCCAGTTTGATTCAGTATCCCGTTTGTTCTGTAACCCATTGAAGTAATTTTGAGTGAAAGCTCTCGTTTCATGACGCATGGCATCATAATTGCCTTTAGAGTAAAGTAAGATATGTCTACGTGGCTGTCTATCATAGGGCCGAAAACACTTCAGTGTACAAAGGACCGTGTCATGGTCACTCATAGGAGATGAAGACTTAACTTCCTCGTACTGACTAGGCGTGTTAGTGATATGTCAATACTTATTACAGTAGAGAACATGTAAACTACTTCCTGGCCAGTGATTGATCATTTACTGTACGATAATAGAACAAAAGTTATAACCTTGGATCTTAAAACTACAACACACCCGACCCTACAGAGCACTTTAGGCGTACTGCCATAGCAAAGAACTGAGAAAAGAGGATCTGTTAGGGAAATAAAGAAACATGGAAAGGTCAATAATCATTAGCCTTTTGCAGTAAGTGCCATGAATATCAGTTTAAGGGTCTCATGTTGTATTTAGGGTCATAAAATGTTGTATTCAAAACTCCAGCTCAGGTGAAAATAAATCAATAACAGTTTTGTTTTATTTTTATTTTGAAAATAAATCCCATAATATCAGAAACAGATCTACAATTTTCTACAGTAAAATTACAATATAATTGTAGAGTTGTAGAGTACAGTAGAGCATTCTTTAACCAACTTACACATACAGTAGACCTGTGTTAATAAATATACAGTATACTGTACACATAGTGATGCCATGAATAACAGCCCCATGTTAGTACTTCCCAGCACATTTAGCCTAACTTAATTTTCTATTGTTTAATCCAATGACTTAAACCTTGTAAATTGCACAAATCTATAGTTTAATAATAAGATTGAAATGAAACATAAATACAAACTTATGTCCAAAGGGACAACTTTAACACATATATAACAAATATATATGTTAGATGTGACATTTGTACAGTTTGTACACCACAATGTAATTGAACTGTATTGTATCAATGGTGTAGCTGTAACCATAAGATTGCCACAAAAAAAAAACATTGTCCACAGATTACAATTGTAAATTTTGGGTCAAATGGCAAAAAATAATGCCTACCTGCATCAGTATACTGTAAAGACAGGAGAAAAGTGACACCCAGATACCATAGTTGAACAGCCATCTTGTTATCCAACTGTATTCTGTTCAAATGAAGAAGAGTATTTGTTTAACATTAAGTTCATTTCATATCAAATCAACAGATTTTGGAAAAGTTTGTGCTTTGTAGTTCGACCTTCTCCAGAAATTACCACCCTCGTTACACGAGGAAATAAGCATACTGTGAAAATGTCAGCAGCGTTGCTTCAAAAGTGTCTGATATGTGAATATTTGACATTTTGCAATTGACCGGCCAAGTGCTTTTTTTGGCTTTTTCATATCTGAGACATGTCCTTTTTTCCCCAGCAATTGAACATCCCACTATCTTCATATTACAGAGCCTATCCCATAGAACAGGTAATTTACATTCTAGGTTATATGCCAACAATGAACTGTTGAGTTAGCTCAACTTTTCAAATGCCAGCACATTCAAGTTTTGTATATTTTGCTCACAAATGTGCCAAAGATTTCCTGTGTTATTCGTTAAAGTTATGCAACTATTACATGCAGTGATTCAGTACGATGAAGGGTTTTTGTTGTCGAATTATCACCAACAAAGCCATGCGACAGCTGTAATTTTTCCTACTATTTTGGAGAGGGTCAAGCAACCACATCCGAGATTTGACACAGAATGACCAAATAATGAATATGAAATTTATTATCTAGTCCTGTAAAATCGTCAAATAACTTACTTTCCTTAATTTAGACTGTTCAAACCACTATTGAACTTTGGAACATTTGGGTACCCATGGTACACAGAAATGAGCAATTACATGCGACAGTGGAACACCTTAGGCTTCAATAACTAAAGCCTACGTAAAGTAGGCAAACTGGTGGATCAGTGGATTTAAACTGTTTGGGGGTCAATTCATTATTGAGATGGATGGATTGATGGTTCACATAGATGTAGACTACAGTATTTTTATTCATACCGTAACTAGAGAGTTTCAGGGGCTGGCCCGACGGATTGCGTTTGCCAAATTACAATTTGTTTACAATGAATCAAAATCACGATTGATTATTTAAAACTTAACATTGATGTTTAGTTTAAAATGAGTTTACATCACAAGTTATGTTGTTTTCAACATGTATGATGATTTGTCTCATTTAGGACAAGATTCTATGACTCCACCACACAAGTGTTGCGATTATGATTACCCTAGCCTTGCCCGGCCACCCTAGCCTGTCACATAAGTGGATGCAAAATTCCTTGTGTCCCTCCCTTTTGTTGATATGCTTCACTGGGTGCATTGGAGCACCTGTGTCGCATATAAAGAGTTACTAAATTCCGGGTGTCTCGGCTCCTTATTGTTGGTATGTTTCACCTAGATGCATCGGTATACCTGGGCTTACAAATTGTAAGAGCCGTTACGTCTTATTAGATTCGTGTTTTATGCAAAGTTGATGTTAGGGTGGGGTACAGGAAAGTAGTTAGTTGCATTCCATCTGGTAACCATATCATGTCGGAGAGAGACGTATTTTCTCCGTTATTGAGAACAGGAGTTAACATTTTCAATTAAAAGGCAATGAGGTCTTAAATTGTGATAAGCTAATATTGTCACTGAGGACAATTTTGTGTACTTGTTATTGAGAACAAGCCGCTACGATATATTATATTCTCGACACCCGAGGTCGAGCAGGGTGCTTTATTCGTTGAATGTGACAAGCGAAGTTTGCTGTAGTAAACCAGATTAGGGGCAGGCTACCCCCTATAATCTGTGAGTATTCTAAGTATTAATGGAGAATTGGTATATTCTAGGAAGGCATTTAATGAGTGTCATCTTTTCGTAAATTTATTTGTAAATAAACCGTATGATTCAAAGTGCTTGAATTGAAACGAAATTCTTAAAATTGGTAGAATAACTAGTAGAAATGCGGAGACTAATACATGTAACGAGAGTTAGTTTCATTTTGTCGCATAATTGGCTTATTATTGAGATTGGATGGAATTTATATTTGTGGAACGACGGCAGATCTTTAATTTATCGCGTAAAGAGTTTATGCTGAAAATTTATAAGATTATCTTTAGAAAGCGAAGGAAAGGATGTATCATGTTTAAGTTAATGTGTCTCGTAATGAGTGAGGGTTAAAATGTCCCTTATATTTTATGATGATATCAGTCAGAGGACGATGCTTTTTGTTTTCGTAATTAAGGGTTGGTGTATAGTGAACACAATAATTTGATATTCTTTTTAGACCATGAATTTGGGCGTAAGAAATTGACATTATCCGTGACATCACTTGAAAGCCAATAAAAGAGGCGTGGTTTCAAAATTGGTGGTATTAAAGATCGTAGGTAATAGTTGCGATAAATCAATCGTAGTTTTGCTTCCGGAAATTGACCGTATGTTTAAAACAAATATTAGGAATGGTTTTGTTCCTCTGTTTGTCTACAGGGTTTTATTTTTGGTGACTCCAAAACTAACTGCCTCGGGTCTCAGGGGTATTCTTCCGTGCCGATAGATGTGGTCTGGTCCATTAACGATGTTCGATTGCTACCAATAATTACGTATGTCACTTTTAAGACGCCGGATATAGGTACAGTATACTACCTTGTACGCGTGCCAAAAGCTGAATATTTTTGACTCCGCCTATAGCGACTACCTTGTGGGCGGTGACCTTCTGAAGTCTGTTATAAAGCGTATTATACGAGTGGGTGTGTCCTATACAAGTGGGTGTGTCCTATACGGAGAGCAGTGTCAGTTAACACAAAAGGGGTAGGATTCCCTGGATAAGTATCCAGGGGGTGTAGTTATTTTCATGTATGCATTTCTTTTATATGAAACTGATTTTCTTTTACCAATAATCATTGAAACATCTCGTGTCAATAAATCCATGAGAATTAAAAGCAGAGTGTTTGCGTGGTTTGTTGATTATGACTTGATTGTTACTTTCTAGAAAGGGTCACTATGTGTCACTTGTAACATAGCCATTGTGCTGTCATTTGTCATTCCTAGGTCACAGTATCTAGTATGAACTACACAAATTCATAGTTGTAAAATTTAGTTAAGTAGAAAAACAGGATCAGGAGGGACACTCAAGTCCCCATCAAGGACCCTAAAGGAGAGAAAAAAACTGACGACACAAACACTCAGACCCGATTACAATGCTTAAAGTGCTTGTCCAAAAGCATTCTTAAACCCATTCACACTACTTGCAAGTACAACTTTCTCGGGCAAACCGCTCCACTCATTCACAACCCTATTAGAAAAAAAGTTATGCCGAATATGTATGTATTTTTTTTAGATCCTCCTGCAAGCAGGAACTCGCGAAGAAGCCATCATTTTTATCAAAGCCGCAAGCTGACCAAAGTCAGTCTCTTAGATTCATATTTAACGTCCATGATTATGAATTGTCAACAACTCTGTAACTGGACGACAATTAATCTTGGAGTAACTCCAACTGTTACTCGAAATATTAATCCTACTTTGTGACTTTTGGAGTTTAAGGCAATGACCTCTGGTACAACTACTAATTAGCAAACATGAAAAAGACAGTGAAGGATAAATTTTCAAAACCATACACAATCTTGAAACCTGTATCAAGTCACCACGTAACCTCCTAAGCTCCAGTGTGGTGAGATTCAACAGTTGTAGTGCTTATAAATAATAAGGAACACCCTTTAAGGAACTAATCATCCTAGTAGCCTTCCTCTGGACCTTTCGAGTATATTTCCTTATCCTTAGCAAAATACAGGTTCCAAGCCTGCACAGCATCCTCCAGATGAGGCCTAACCAACTGCTTATTAAGCCTAACAACTATGCCCTCTTTCAGAAAACTGAAGTTCCTCTTGATCATACCTAAAACCCAATTACATCTGTTAGCAGCTTCGAGACAATGTTTAAAGGTTGCAGAGATGTGTCAATGTAGATACCTAGTTCCCTTTCAGTCATCAAAGACCTCCTGTAACCTCACCATTAAGATTGTAGGTATACGTTGGTTACTACTACCAATAATAATTGAGTCTAAGTTAAACATTAGGGTCAATCCATGCCAAATCAACAGATGTTTGGGTCGATTCCATGTCGACCCTCTCAGAATCACCTGAAATTGATATAGTGTCTTGTCACATGTCTCAAAGGATGAAATTGGGCAAAAAAACTTTTTAAAACCTTTTGGTTGCTAGGATATGGCCCCGCCTAGCAACCAAATCCAGATTGCATTTTAAGAGCCCTAAATTTGTGTCAAGTTTTGAGGCATCTTTTGCATAAATGTTAAGTATTTTATGTCTGATATTGCAGATATTGTGGAAGACATGTGACCAGTCTTCAAATTTAGCTAATATTGAGGAAAATTTATGGTCTCAATTTTTCGTAACAAGTATTTAAAATGGCAGAAAATGAGATAGGGGCCTTTTCTGGCCCTACTTTGAGTGTGCTCTATATTCACAAGAAAAGGCATGTTTGAGTTTTAATTTGTATAGGATCCTTCTCCAGTCATAGTTGTACCGGAAAAGTGCCAAAAAAAAGTCAAGCGGGTCGTACGTATTACGAACAGCGCCCTCAAACTTAAGAAATCTCAATTCTGGCCCTAATTGGGGGTCCAATTTGGGCCTGTGGGTAAATTTCAATTTTTCTTTAAATACCATTTTTCAGGAGTGTATTGACCCTTTTTTTAAAAACTCAAGTCAAAAAGTTGTGTATTTTGTGTTATCTACTGTACTCAAATTTATGACTCGAAAGTTGTGAAAATCACTTGGTTCATATGTATGAAAATGCTTGCACAAGCCGAATTGAGTAATTCAAACGACAACAACTTCTCAGCATTAGCATACGGGTGCTTAACAATTAAGAGGGTGGTCCACTAGCATAAGGACTACGAATAAACTGCATTTTCAGGGTCATATGCCCAACGATGCCTGTGAACAGCGCCCTCAAACATCACATTTTACCAATATTTTAGGCCATTTTGGGCATAAATTTCAAGGTCAAATTTGGCTACAATTAAAAGGTTTTTTTTTTTCAATACAAAACTAGTAAGATATGTATATTTATGATGCAAAGAATGAGCTAAAACATCTTTTTTATAAGTTATTAATGCTCTGATGGGCAGCTTAAAGTGGCGTATATGAGAGTTACATCAGCTCTACAGAAACATGCTTGCAAGGGCAAACAGTGGTATTGTATCTTTATTCAACCATGTTAAACAACATTAGAAACTATTGAAATATATGCGAATTTTTTTTCCCAGCGCGGTAAAGGCCAAGATTAGCATACCTCGCTCCCATTGGCTGGGGTCCGTATAAGATTCATTACAATATCAACTAGCAGCGGCTGCAGCTACGGCTGCTCATCACATACCACATTTCACAAGGCCACTTTGCCTAGTACACTCAAAAAAGAAAACAGTCTAGCAGCAGAATGTACAATGGTACGCTTTTGAGTAGAGCTAATTTATTTGTCGGTGTGATATGCCATGGGTGTAGAGTGTATGTGGTTATGCATCGAACAACTCTGTTGCTGTAAATTTAAAGTAATTAAATCAAACCGAAACAATTTGAAGATGTTCAAAATCACCATATTATATAAACGTAAGACGATTTCTGTGTTCAATAGTTATAATCCACAGTGGCCGTGGTACTACTAACATGCATGACTAAATACTAGGCTTATATCTTTCGTATTATATTATCTGAAAACCGTGCCAAAGGGTCATAATAAACCGTTTCAAAGGGTCATAAATATGAAAATCAAAGTCTATGCTCAAAACTAAGAGTCTATCAGTTTAAAGTTTAAAAGCATCTCAAGTAAATAGTCAACCAGAAATGGTCAAGCTGTCCAATGTTTTTAAGCAGTTTTGAAGCAAGCAAACGCCTGGTACTAATCTGCGTACATTGCTATCGCAGTACTCTGTACAGCAAGTTCCACCATCACTTCAAAGCTTCACCCTTGGGGCAATTCCATGGTAACGGAAGGACATTGGGACTAACTTTCTGACATTTGAACAAGTACTGTATATCATGAATATCCCCATTAATTACAACAAATAATTGTCATCATTGACTAGCTATAACTACGTACTTCAATTTCCACATATTTTTTTTTACACAAACCCTTCCCATTTTTGAAATATGAATATTAATGAGGTCGGTAACGGAAGGACAGCAAACGGACAAGGGTTTTCACACGTCTTGAGTTTATTGTAAAACTCTGTGAATTCTATGGAGTAATCTTATTTTAGAGGTGAGAAATGTTATCCCAATAATGTTTCCTATACTGTACCACTTTCCATTCTGAAATTATTGCTTTGGTTTTCTAGAAATATTGTGCTAATTAAATTTGAATTTGGTAACGGAAGGACGGTAACGGAAGGACAAAAGGTCCACTCAGTTACAGTGTGCAAAGAAGAGTATATCACATGTTGACACAATAATAAAATTGTCAGAACCAACATTCCAATGTGAACTACTGTATAACAATGTATTGACCATCAAAAGCTAAAATATGGAAGTTATTTCTAATTATCAACTAATCACATTACGTTAATTAACTGTATGTCAATAACTGACAAAGCAAAACTGAAAAAGTTGAAGCAACTATCACTATATTCAACTGAATTTATTCTAAAATGATAAACAACTGAAGCTGAAGTCCTACTACTTTAGGAATAATCACCTGCTAATTAATGGGAAGTGATTGTATCTGAAAGTACAAACAAATTATAACGTTAATTAGCTGTATCAATACCTGAAAAAGTGAATCGGAAAAAGTCGAGGCAACTACAGTGTATCAATATACTCAACAAAATTTAATCTAAAATAATAGTCAACTGAAGCCTGAAGTCCTACTTCTTTTGGAATAATTAATGAGAAGTACTGTAATTGTATCTAAAAGTACAAACAATAATAATGATAATGTTAATTATATATCTGTATTATTAAACTGGAAAAGTGAATCGGAAAAAAATGAGGCAACTATCAATATATTCATCGAAATTTAATCTAAAATGATAATCGACTGAGCTGAAGTTATACTAGTTGCTAAATCACCTGTTGACTATTAATGGGAAATGATGATTAGGTACAAACAAATGCCCCATAAAAACCCATACATGGGCAGTTCCGTAAACTAGTAAACCTTTTCACCAAAAATTAAAAAATGTTGAATCATTACATGTAGGGTATCAGATGAAAGCTAAAACTATGGAGTTTCATAATATGTAGCTAATTTTCATAGAACATATTGTTTTCAGGCAGATTAAGGTGTACATAAGTCAACCGAAAAAATCTCAAATTTGCTTCACAAAAATCACCCCAAAACAAAATGCCTATTTTTGCCTGTGTATCTTCAGAGGAATACATATTCTTGGATTTGCTAAAGTGATATAATATATCTTTTATACATTTTTTTATACAATTATAGAAATTTAAGAACTATTGCCAATAATTGCTCTCACTGCTGAATAGCTATTTTTAGTATGCACACCCTGGTTAACACTGACTTCTTTCACCTCAATCTTGAATCTATACATACAAAACTTAGTGACACTCATCTGTATATTAGAAATTTGCCATACACTTTGTGCATTCACACGTTTGTGAGAGTCACCCTACAAATATTGTAACTTCCTGTTCATTGACTCAGAGTGGGAAATCAGAGCTGGAGCATGAGTTCAAGTGTGAACACTATATAGGAGATTTTGGAAACATATTTGCGGTTAAATTGTCAACACAGGACCAAGAACAGGGGATCCAATGTGAACACAGCCTAAGAGCTCCTGAAGCAATGCAACACAATGTATCACACATCGGAAATTCTTGTTTGCTGAAAAGTGCTGTTATATCATCCATACAGAAGCTTGCAGTACATGTATTTTAATGAAAAAAATTGTTTAAACAGGGTGTGAAGAAAAGTGAAAGAAAAATGGTTTGGTGCTCATACCATCTTAATGTTAATAAAGACCCATCATTCTGACCCACTAGAGAACTTCAACACTCTAGGGGTCTAACATCTGTATTGTTTGAAATGATGAACACAAAATTTAAATGAGCTTACCATTATCATTTCAAGTGATGATTTGCATACAACTTAAAGTGAAAGATTTCCAATGTAATAGAAATTTTGTGTGAGGGTAAACTATCTTTTCACTATTACTTTTACCTAAGTTGTTCCATTAGCCATAAGTAAATGCTGCATTATTGTGTACAGCTGTCAACAATGGTTACTCTGGGTGAAACTCTGTCACAAATTGAAATTTTAGGGATACCAAGTAGTGGTTTTGTTTCTGACGGACGTACATTTACTATATAATTTCACACGTGTACGTCCGTCACAAAAAATTGTACGTCCGTCACAGATGAACTTTTGAAAATATTGCAGGGAAGTGATAAAGGTTTCAACTGCTTGTTTACTGATATGTGTAGTTAAGAGTCTTCTTCATAACATGTATAGTAGTTTTTAATTGTATCCCATTCCAACTCACAGAAATTTTCAAAAGAAAAATACAATCTGAAAAAGTCACTTTCTCTGAGTACGTCCGTCACAGGGAGGTTTTTTGAGTATTTTTGTAGTTTATTTAGATGGACAAGGAATGAAACTCCATACAAGAATAGTACAAGGTAGATGTTCCATAAAACCCAAATGAAAAGTTATCTCCTACAGTATATATAGCCATTGAGATATGGATCAACAAACTGTCCGAAATGTACGTCCGACTTTACGGAATTGCCCACATGCCAAACATCACCGTTTCTTGTTCTCATGTAGTTATATACCGTATGCTCACAAGAATAGGCTACTGTACATGTGTGCATACGATCATATTCTCAATCTCAGAGGATTCACCTGATGATCAGTGAAAATCATTGAATTCATTAAAGTATACATCTGCTCCCTGTTCACTGAATGTCTTATATTTTGGAAGTTACACTGTGTTGTTCGAAATATAAATTCTGAGAGTTTTAGAATTGTCTGCCATTCTGCATCTGGAATGTCTAAGGTTAAATAAAGTCACAACTGACTGGAACTTTGTAAAATTTAACTTTAATTAGCGCAATATTTCTAGAAAACCAAAGCAATAATTTCAGAATGGAAAGTGGTACAGTATAGGAAACAGTATTGGGATAACATTTCTGACCTCTAAAATAAGATTACTCCATAGAATTCACAGAGTTTTACAATAAACTCAAGACGTGTGAAAACCCTTGTCCGTTTGCTGTCCTTCCGTTACCGACCTCATTAATATTCATATTTCAAAAATGGGAAGGGTTTGTGTAAAAAAAAATATGTGGAAATTGAAGTACATAGCCATAGCTAGTCAATGATGACAATTATTTGTTGTAATTACTGGGGATATTCATGATATACTTGTTCAAATGTCAGAAAGTTAGTCCCAATGTCCTTCCGTTACCATGGAATTGCCCTTGTTGAAAAGAGTTGTTGGCTGCCCTAGTCCAGACAGTCAACAATAAAGTATACTGTACAATCACACCACCTTAGTAGATAAACATCACTCTCAGAATCAACAACTCCCACAGGATGCTGTATAGCAATGATATTTACTTTTAATCATAGGCAAATGACTCAATTATCTGACTGGAAAAAAAAAATTGTCCTTCCGTTACTGTCTTTCCGTTACCAAAATGGTAACGGAAAGACAGATTTTAATCAATCATAATGAACAAATGAAGAGGACCAGGGTGAAACTAATTATTTCATTTTGTTGGCCAATCTAAACTTGCTTTGAAGATGAACTTTCATTTTAATCATGCTGCAACTTTTCCTGAAAAACTAAAAAAAGTTGTATTTTCGGTATTAACGGAAGGACATTTCAAGTGGCAAAATACCGAAGGCCATTGAAGCGGAACCAATGAGGAAAAGGGGCGAAAATATTATCCATTCAGTTTCCCATGATCTATACTCTCACATGGTAGTGGCTGATATCATTGATATACTCGCTATCAATTAGCAGTGACGAATAGTTTTTATTACCAATCATCCAATTTTATGTATCAACTCCTGAATTTTCATTACCCATATATATTTTCATTCCAAAATGCATGAAAATTGCATTTCTGAACCTGATTCTGAAAAATATGGACTCTTAGCTTTCATTTGACACCAAATTTACTATTGTCACACACTTTTAATTTTTTGGGTATCATGTCCACTTTCTCATGGAATTGCCCATTGTCAAAAACTAACTTATTCGATTTATTGGCTTTTCAGTTTTGGATCATCAACCTAAGTAATCCTTACCTTCAAAGAAGGACAGTCATCTACAATGAGACGTGTACACTCACAGTCCATGGTCGCAGTATCATGTTTTACAAACTTATGGATGTAAATGTACACAAACAAGTCCGCGCAAAAGCAAAGAAAAAACATTTAAACAAAGTTTTTAACAAAGTTGTTTCAAGACAGTCGCCGGTTCATACAGTACGTGTATGCAAATCACGATCCACTTTGTGTATGTTCATGTATATACTGTATACACACTAGGGCTGTAACGGTTAAACGGTTAACCGACCGAATGGCCGGATAAACGTCCGCCGTACATCGTATAAGTTTAACCGTATTTGTAATGCCAATTACACAGTCGCTACGGCGCGTCTTCACATCACTTTGTCCCCGAAATAGACCGCAACAGTTGCTTGCCGAAAATCACGTAACAATGGCAAACTTTATCACGCATCCATACAAAAGATTTTTAAGATCGGCGGTACGATTGAAGGGATTACCAAGCGGTAAGCGACCCGTGTAGCGCCTATTGTTACCCCGTTCGACAATGCGGCGAGCCTGAATCTAATCCTTTCAAATTTTGTGATCATTTTCACTATAATCTCGAAACCTCCATAATTATCTCAACAACATTTTAATTGTCTACAAAGTCTGATAAGTAATTGACCACCAAGTCTGAAATACTCTTCGTAATCGGTAATCTTTTCGAACGTTCGAAACGTATACGAGGTTCCCTTTTATCAATTAATTACGAAGTCTGAAACACCCTTAGAAAGCAGTAACATTTTCAAAGATTTCTAATGATGTCGGAGGGAGATGAAAGGTTGTAGGAAGGATAAAAACAGGCACAAATTTTGAGGGTTCTCATTGCAAGTCAATACTCTCAAGCGCAACTGCAATTAACAAAGAAATATCTGCTTCAAAAATCTCTATCACAATTACCGATGAACTGAAAAATGAAACAAAAATATGTTAAAAACTTCATGAAAACGTACGATTCGTCTTTTTTAATGTAACGATCGTCAAAACTAAGCAAATACAATCAAATTCTTGACATGCACGATACGAGAAAACGTTACTCGTTGCGCCATTTTGAGAATGTACTTCCGCATTAAAAGTGGGGGCGCTCTTTCGGAATTATAATCTGAGCTATATAACTCTAGATTTCGGCTTTTATTTTGAAGCAACAACACGGGTTACGTTTAAACGTTAACCGTTCGGTTAATAGAAACGGTTAACCGGTTAGTGAATTAACCGGAATGACACAGCCCTAATACACACACGCATAGCGTAAGCAAGAACTTCCCAATTCAGCATCAAAGGTGCAAGACAGCCAATGAGAAGCGAGGTATGCAAATGATGGCCTTCACCGCGCTGGGAAAAAAATCTCGCGGGGGGTAACATAGGTCCACTTGAAAACTTTATAGCAAGTGACACGCATACTCACAGTGTATAAACGATCTTTTGTGAACACGAATAAAGACCAAAATTATCAAAGAAATGTCTTGCCTGGGGATGCTGCAATCGGTCAGAACATGGATTTTGTTGTTTGATTTTCCGACTGACCTTGAAAGAAGAAGAATTTTGGAAGTAGAAAGAACAAGATGGAGATCTAATGGAAAAAAAAAAACTCTGTGTAGGCCTAGGCCTATAGGCCCTAGTATAATACGAGTAACGTACAAGCAATGCGAGAATTTTACGTTCAGACTTTTCTCTCTCGTTTTATGATCCACAAATTCGATTTCATCATGCCAGCTCTCCTAATCATATGCATGACAGTCTTAGTCGCACAGAAATAGCGATCCTACTTAGATCTACCGAAACATAATTTTAGTATCTTTTCCACTTCACTGAGTTGCTCTCGTGATTCCATGGGCATGCACGGTACTCTTCTTTTGCAGAACCAGTCAGATGTTCTACCATAATCCGAGTCTTCTCCTTCTCACTCAGACTGTATGGGGATACCACCTCCCTAAACTCATCGCCCTTTTGAAGAACTGATTCATCATGTCCAAGGTTATATTTGGTTCCTCCGTGCCAGTCATCTTCGAAAATGTGAAGATAAACTGCCCCTATAGTACTACAGTAAGTACCAAACAATTACTACTTACTCTAATAAAAGAATCAATCCAATAGTTATGTACGGTCCTATACGGCCAATCTACCCTGTGCTACAACTTGAGTTACAATAGAAATACTAATGTACTGAAACACTAAGAATTCTTCTTCTGGCGTCAATCTGCCGATGCTGCAATAAAAACTTACAAAACTTAAATTCCCTAACTTAAGTTATTTGAAACAAAATACCAGTACACCGGAACACCATGAATTCTTCTTCTGGCCCGAGGCTTCAATCAATCAATTAAATCAATTAAATCAATCTTCATACATTGTGTCGATGAGAATACCAGATAATTAATCTCATTTCTACAAGAACAATTCTTTGAAATACAATCATTACGATAAATCAAAACTTCAAGAAAGTTTAACGTTAACTGCAAAAGAAGAAGTACAGTACCGCTCACGTATAACTGGACATGTGTACTGTACGCGCACAGAATCGTATAAAAACGTATAAACAAGTACAATCGCGGATAAACTCGTTGACAAACAAATTGCCGCGTAGACACCGCGTATAATCCCTGTACGAGTTTATACGCAGGAAATGCTATTGTGCTCAATGAATAGGGATTAAAGTCGCCGAAAGAATAAGTGAGATGTTTGAAACAGCCGTTCCTTACATCGTAGTTTAAGTTGTGATATTCACCTAGCAGTAAAAGGGACGCAGGTAAAGTGTTTGCCAGCATAGAACTTAACTGGTTTTCGTTAATTGGGTTTCTATTCAGTGTTTCTTTACCCGACTTTTTTTTCAGTTGTAGAGGTTTTATTCCACGGAGGATAAGTTTACTTTGAATAGTTGGCAACATTTTGAAGAAATAATAAAGTATTACTAAGCGTTTCTTGTGTCAATTTTCTATATAATTTACCGTTGGTTCCAACAGAATGAAAAAAAAAAAAATTCCACCCAACAACTTTGAAGCAGGTCCGGTTAAAAACAAAACATGTTTCTCGTCCGTGCAAGGGGCCTCCTTTTTCCTGATTCCCGAGTCTCTATTTGGATTACAAGAAATCTAAACTATCCTTAAAAATTATTTGTAAAGGTTGCCACATCTTCCAAACTAGTATCAGCGCATGAAAAGAAGAAAAATGGCCGCCCGTTTTATTTTTCAGATCTCAGTACGAGAAACATGTATTTTATTAGAACAACTCTCGTTAATGTGGTTACTTTATATTTTTCTACCCTAGCTGTATGTCGTTTTTATAAAACCTTCATGAAAACCAACTTTTTGGAAAATGGATTTTGAAGCTCAGTCAACAATTAAAGAAATGCTTACAGTTAAATACTGGCGTCAAACAATACATTTCGTATTTATTCCAATAAAGATCCACAAAGGATAAAAATTCTAAGTAGAGCTTACTAAAAGAGAAATAGAAACTGCATGTACATCACTGTACATCGTCATTTTAAGTATCCAAATACTATACAAAGAGATTGAGTTCACCGAAACACCCCTTTTCCTTACCACCTGAATAAAACCGTCTTTTATAAATTATACTACCTTACAGTACTTTACATTTGATACAAAAGTTACTTCTACAACAGCTTCTCAAATGTGTGTCGCAATAGGTTAAGTTTTAACCGCACAGCACAGTACCATTAATAATTTGCATATTACACCAAAATTTACACTCGGCATCCAGATGGCGGGAGAATGTACCATCATGTTCAATGTGTTGTGTCGTTCCCATGGTGCGATGAACTTGGGCAAGTTCGAATGTCGATGACCTACTTATGTTCCGTGACCAATGTCAATGGGAATTATGTGTGTAAAAACTCGGCTTTTTCCACGTGTTATATATATAGAAGTTTTACGTAAGCGGAGCGAATTTCGGGGCGGCTCGTTGATTGTGAGGAAGCATTTATCTAAGCATCAATATTTGTGAAAAATATCGTAAGGTTTTTCTTCAGAAAATATTTTGACTAGTAATTGGAATCTCAATGTATTAAGAAAAACTGGGTCTAAACCTTATCACTGCATTTTGGGGGAAGTCAGATCTTCAAGTGCAAAATATTGTTTTTTCATTTAAGGTTATCATGGTTTCCTTGCGAGGTGTATATGGCATATCTTGCCATGTAGTGGCATGTACTGTAGGCTAAGAGGTAGGATCGGCCAAGGCCTACCTAGTTCTCATAGATTGTTACCTACTGTACATTCAATTTAATGCATAACGGGAGGAACTCGTATAAATAGTAACAGACTGGGGCACATTGTCGTAATAAATATAGTTTCCTTGCTAAAGTTTTGCACTGATTGTATCGATCGTTTGTGCTCCTAGTAGCGCTGTTTTCTTTGTTACTCTTATTCTTATCGGCTTAAGTATATGCTAACTATGTGGTTGAATATTTTGGAAAGTCATTAATTGGGCTTGGTGCGATACTGAGTTTACCGACTCTTTTCTTCATCACAGTTTATTCTAACCCATAGAAGCTCTGCTATGTAAAGCGGCTGCCAAAACCCTACGTTTACAGATTATACGAGATTGTACGTCTTTACGCGCGTATAATCCTTTTTCCGGGGAACTAGAGCGAAGCCCCAAGCCGCGTAGACACGGCGTAGACGCCGCATAGAAAGTTGCGTACAGAAACGTATAACATCATATAATCGCTTAGATAAACGTAGAGTATACGTCTACGCAGGAGTTATACGTGAGCGGTAATGTACTCTGCATGCCCATGGAATCACGAGAGCAACTCAGTGAAGTGGAAAAGATACTAAAATTATGTTTCGGTAGATCTGAGACTGCAGTCGCTAAGCAGCGCCTTCCACAGTAGAAAGCAAGACGAGGAGGAATCACTTTCTGATTTCAGTAGAGCACTGAAGCGACTCTACAGCAAACTGGAGGCTGCGGCACCCACGGAACAGAATGCAATCGCGCTTAAAACGCTGCGTGACAGTGAGCGCTCTGCGAAATCAGTTTTGTCTGGGAGCTCGCGAGACCTGGGTTAGGAGAGAATATTTACAACAGAAGAATTGAGCTTAGATGGGAAATTGATTCCATCAACATAATCAATTCAAAAATGGCTCACTTCATACCCATGATTCATTAGTGAAATATAAAAATCACTGACAAATTGATCAATGCATAACAATTAACATGGCACCCAAATGTCTGACAATAGAATGTTCTACATAATACAGTAACAAAATCTATCTTCACATCAGGAAAATACCAGAAAAATGAACATACAACATAATAATTTGTAACCAAGGTCTTCTCTAACCTTTCATCCTTAAAGAATGAAGTGAATACACTTGCTTATAAAAGAATACAAAGTTCCTCTGATTTAATTAAACCAGAAGTACGCCCTCTTTCCCATCGAAGGAAATGACAGAAACTATATATAACTTATAGTTACTCAACACAACTGAGTCTCTCCTTTCTTAAACAAAACTATTGGACCTAATAAATTAATGAAAGTCGCCATCTATCTGATAAGAAATACGGCGTGAATCAGTGCAGTCGGGAACACTGTCAGTACCCAATACAATAGTAAGGGGTTAATCAACGGTCTAGCGTGCGTTACTCACAGGATTAATGCACAATCGGGGGATAATGCAAGCGATGCACGAGGGCGGAGCCCGAGTGCATCCAGCGATAGCATTAACACCCGGAGTGCATTAATCATGTGAGTAACGCACGCTAGACCGTTGATTAACCCCGTTCATTCACACTACCATTTGTGTGGGGGAAAAATCATAAAACAAAACATTTTTGGTTACATATAACCAAAGATTTATTAAAGTGATGCCCCGTAATTTTACCGTGCGTTACTCACAGGATTAACCACGGTCAGCTGACCTGAATGGACCAATAGGATTTAGGAATCTTTACTAAGTATGAATGAACATGCATTCATCCACATTATGACTAATCAATCATCCATATCACTGATTGCCCTCAAAACGATGAATTCACATTTTAAGATAAAATCAATCTGCATACATTGTGTCGATAAGAATACCAGATAATTAATTCATTTCTACAAGAACAATTCTTTGAAATACAATCATTACGATAAATCAAAACTTAACTTAATCAAAGTTTGGTAGTGGCTATTGACCCGGCCGCCGGGCCTCTAAGCCCCGCTCGCTATTCACCCGGCTGTAGATGGTACCATGGAAGTTGTGCACAGTCCTGGATCTCATATAAATTTACTGTGTAGGCCTACGTACGTACGTCAGGCAGGGCAAGCGCATGTGTTCAGTAGGCCGGGCTATTAAAGTCTGCAATTGCCTGCGCTGAGGATCATCAGCGGCGATCGACCCCCACACAAACAAACGCAATCGCTATTCTCCCGCGCCATTCATTTCGGCAGCCGGGTCGATAAGCCACACTGTTCGCTATTCACCCGGCGGCCGGGCCGATAAGCTCCGCTCGCTATTCACCCGGCGGCCGGGTCAATAGGCCCCACCTCAAAGTTTAACGTTAGGAATTCGTGAAACTACTACTGCAAATACGTGGGTAAGCACAGTGATGCGAAGTCAGATTCAAACAAGAAATACACCAATAATATCAATAAATACTATTACATCTCTTACGATATGAATATTGACAAAGATCAAATAACACTCACCCTTATCAAAGCAGTGAAAACAAGTTAATTTACATCGGAAAATGCAACAATATTCCCGTCTCAACTAGCGTACGTCTTCTCTATCGAAAATACAGTGGTCGAAGAGAACAAAGGAACCAGTCAAAGCACACTCATCCCAACGCTATGACCTACTTACGGGCGGACCAATACTAAAAAATTGATAAACTGATCAAACTATCAGAAATAACGCCCGAAATGATGGAAATTGGAGAGTTACACAAGTACAATCCAATGAATACTGAAATACTTTTCAAAAAGATGTAAATTACGGCCAAAAATACAAAAATAATGACAATAAGTTCCCACGAGGCTCATGCTCTATAAGTATAAGGTAGCATACGCCCATTAAAAGCCCCATTGACTTACACACTAAATCACAAAAGTAATGTGGTCTCTAAGTCTAGATAGAAGTTTTCACTAGCTAAACGCTACCCATCACCGGATAGCTGACAAATTGGCCTTTCATGGCATTATCAATTTTCCGTATCATGACCATGTATATTTTTGGCTATCCGAGCCGGAAGTTTTCGTCACTTGCAGAGCCGTAAATATACGGCTCTGGTCACTTGTAAACAAACCTCTTCACTCAGTGGTAAACAAATTTCCTACGCTGCTCTTGGGAGGCCTAAAGGGGTCTAAAATTGCCTCAATTGACCTCATTTTCTCACCACATGTACTTCCATTTATGTTCTTCAACATGCAAGCCACAAAAAACTAGATCATGATTGATAACAGGTCAAAAAAGATGTCCTCCAGCTGCTTTTTGGCACTTTTCCTGAACAATCGAGCGGATGGATATAGACTCTAATAGGAGTATGCTACCTTAAACCCGGATGCATCGAGTTTAATAAATCTGGGGGATTCATGTCAATTGGGCGCGCGTACACGTACTACTACTAATTCGAAGTGTACCGTACATCTAAAATGTCGCGTAATACTGCTAATTCGAAGTGTACATCTAAAATGTCGCGTACTACTACTAATTCGAAGTGTACTTCTACTAATTTGAAGTGTACTATATCTAAACTGTCACGTACCACTACTAATTTGGCATGTACTACTACTAATTTGACATGTAGCCTACTACTACTAAATTCATGTGTACTACATCTAAATTGTCACGTACTACTACTGATGTCAATACCACTACCGTACCTCTAAAACGGAAGCTACTACTACCAGGCCCGTAGCCAGCGTGGGGCACGGGGGGCGTGGGGGGGGGGGGGGGGGGGGGGGGGGGGGGGGGGG
>JAIPMN010174360.1:0-10863 GCA_020650975.1 Apostichopus californicus
ACTCCAGGGATTCACTCCAGGACCCTCCTCTATTGCCGGCCTCTGCACTCCTACCCAATAAGTGTACCCATCCGATCAGATATAAAGCAAAGTAAACCTTCTTCTTAATACAACACTCTGTAACAGCCATGGCTAGCTGAATCAAGTTCAAATGTGCATATTGGTGTAATATTTTATCGGTACCAGTGGAATAGTGGTTCAAATGCTATATGTAAGGGTACACACATTAGGCTAAGACGAACTTGAAAGTAACATCTTCAAACTTACAATGCCATGCAGTAGCAACTACTACATCATTATTAGGCCCTAAGCATAACGTTAGTTCTACCTACACAAATAAGGGGAATTCCGGGTATTTTGGGTTCTAGTTTTAGCAGTACTTAGCAAGACTATCTTGCAACTTTACCTTGGTATCATATCGGTGTATAATTTCTCTAATTAATGTAATTAACCTCAGATAATGCAATAATTCGCTAAATGGTGTCTAATTTTATCTAACTATATCGCGGTACAGGTATAGGCCTAGCCTAGTTGTATATCACTATATGATTTGTGGGCAAGTTAGGCCTAAACTAAGATGTAGTGAACATTTGTACTTGGAGTAATATCAGCAGTTAACATAATTATCAACTATGGATTACTTTCACTTAAACCTTTAGTGCTCCTGTTGGTACGCCAGCAAGGGCGGCGGAAGCACTTTTAATCTGGGGGGGCACCAACGTCGAAGGGCACTTTGCAGAAATTCGATTGGACTGATGCAGCCTGATATTTAGTACCCTTTATAACTCTTATTGTATTATCTTATTTGCGTATACACATCACTCCATCAACGCCCCCCCCCCCCTCAAGGAAACAATGCATACTAGCACTGCAATATCTAATGTGCAAATTGGGAAACAAGGAACAAGTTTTCTTTCGAGACAAAATGAGGTGAAATCATTATAAAGACCAAGTCTCTGCACACGCGATCGATACATGCATGGCTTCTGCTTATTACAAAGTCACAATGTAATATAGCAATGCATTTTTTGAAATGCATTAGGATTTTTTTGGCAAATTGAATATGCATAATGGCACTCACCAGAATGTTAGAAGCCTTGTGGTAGTAAACATAGGCGTAGGAGGCGGGGGGGGGGGGGGCCTGCACCCCCCTTTCAATTTTTTTTGTTGAAAATTCGGGCAATATGCTGGGAATTTTTCGGGCACCTACTGAAAGAAAAATAATTTGCTATGTGTTTTTCAATGGTTTAACTGATATCATTTATCATCATTATTATTGTAACGGCTTTCCCATTAATTATAACGAATATGGAAGGGTAATAACACGGAAAATGATTGTATGTTATTGGCAAGCGATGTAGTAACCGACGCATGCCTATATGATATGCATATTAACATGTTGAACGCGCGCGGAGCGCGCGAAAAATTTTGGTAATATTTTTCGGGCAAGTCGTTATTGGGCTCCTACGCCTATGGTAGTAAACATTTAAAACTTCCCGAAATATTTCATTCGACGTGGGTTTCGCTTTGTAAACTCTTTTTTTATTTAGAAATTTTTATGTAGAAAAAGGGCACATTTTTAACCTGAGGAAAAATGGGGGGGCACGTGCCCCCTGTGCCCCCCCGGTTCCGCCGCCCTTGTACGCCAGTTTTGTATAGTGGTATTATTAAGCAAATGGTGTAATCAAATTCATCAAACTGACAAACTTTATATTTCGATACGATTTGTGACCTTAGTTGCTTTTGGAGACAGGCGCTCCTAATGTCTGCGCACGGTATTTGTATAGAAAAGCGAAGACAACATGAGTTTTTTTTTCGGATTGAAGGCAATACAATTCGTGTGTCGATACACATAAAATACGAAAATATTTTCAAAACAGTTCCAAGGAGATCATATCACCGATTGTATGGAACGCCAAACGGTGACAATTTAAATGTGGTTCAGGCCACGAATATATTGTATTCAAGAATCAAAAGTAGTTTAACGGAAGATTCCAGCGGTCTGTTAGACTTATAACTTACATACTTATGTAAGTTACTAATTAAGAGAACAAAAATTAGAATTTTTTATTTTATTTAAAAAAATACAAATGTTTACAACCGTCTCTCATTTTAATAAATTATGGCTGCTATGAAGGAGCATCAGGCAAGGGGGAAAGGAGATGAGAGGAAAAGAAATAACTCCGTTATCTCACGTATGTCTTATGCACAATTAAACCAGATTTCCCAAATAGAAGATTACATGAGCTTCTGCAGTTGTTTGCTGCACTTGTTTTAACAATAGCCTACAGCAATACGTACACAATCCTACAAATATCTGTGTGTAATCATGCGTACAACCAATGTCTGGTTCATTATTCTTTGCAGTGGCGTGTAATTTCCTACTTCCACTAATCTACATAGGCATATGAAGTGTTATGCTAGACACATGCGAATCACAAACCTCATTTTCCTCTTAGAATAAATAGAAGTCTAATACACAATCAGAAATATCAAAATATTCTCTTCCTAAGGTAAGTAAATACCAAAGCTCTCATGACTTACTCCCGTTGTGTCTATTTATCCTCTTTCACAACTCTCCTGTTACTTGTCTTCCATTAGACATCCCTGATCTGCATAATAAACAACCTTTGCAAAGCGTCCTGCTAATGCGATATCTTATTTACAGTAACTGTCATTTTTAAGCACAAAATGAAATGACGCGTTTGCTATAACACCAAGATTGTTAAACTTTCTTTGAACTTTAACCACCTGCATCCCAATCTCAAGCCCATTCTACCTTTAGATTTAACTCACCTTTTCCATGAGTCTCCCCTGCAAAAAATTAAAACAAATTGATTGTACTTCAATTAATGGAACCTCATCTGATATATTTTTCGTTGTTTAACACCCCCACCCACCCTCTCTGTTCTCCCGGTAATCCTCATTGTACATGTTTAGAGCAAAATACATGTTTTTTACAAAATAAAATCACTTCGCTATCATTTGATCGTTATTGTTAATGGTAAAGGTGAACATAAATCTTTTAATCAAATTCTCAGCACATTCAAACTTTATAAATTCCTTACATATCTGTCACTATATTTTCTGATCGACTCGATTTTACCTGACTATATCCGTGGAAGTCGTGGTAACATAGCTTAACGTGTACTTGGGTGTGTTTTACTGACAAGTAACAGCTTTTCTACTGCAAGGTATTGTATGGAATGCTTAAATTACTAGAACTAGATCAATACCTTTTATGTTGGTTGCGTACATACAAAGGCCAGGGTGACAAACTTTCAACGGCTAAACGAAAACGATCACGAACACAATCTCAACTCAAAAGAAACTCTTTATACTATTTACGAATTCAATATTGTTAAATACCATAAGAACTATGTTTGGTTGTAACCAACGTTGTTTGACGCTATTTTCTTTATTGAATTATTTAAAGGGTTTCTGTGTTGCTATCAGTTTACAGATTCCATCGGTCATGCTGAAGAGAAAAAAAATCGAAAAAAGAAAAGAAAAAAGGGACGTAAAATCAAAGAAAAGAACACGAAGTACTAAAAAAGTACATCTGTTAAAAACAAAAACGTTTCACAAGAAAAGCTTCAGAAACAAAAGGAAAGTATAACCAGTGAGCGTGCTCTCAATTTTAGTCACTATACCAACGAGTAATGATGTGCCCCCAACCTACTCACAAAGGGCAATGTCAATGGTTATTTAAGCACACTTCAGAGTATACGTTTCACACGAACAGCCACGGCCCGGCGCGGGAAGGTTGCCGTAATATTGACTTTTATAATCTGCAAGGGGATTGCCACACAACTGTATACTGTAAAGTCATTTTTCATATTTTTCACTTTTAATTGTTTCTTATCTTTGCAGTGTGTCAGGGGGTTCATTTAATTCTTACCCACTTCCCTCTTGATTTTGACCAATAATTAGTTTAATTTCATGCTTAAATACAGGGTGCCACCATACCAGTGGTGAAACAGAAAATCTATGTTATGTTGTTTATTCTGTCTGCTACATCCTCACACTAATTTCACCCATTCGTGACACATGCAATACTAAGGGAGAGACAATTTAAGGCTGGGTTTTTCTTCCAAGCTTGCTTAATATTATCTTGCGATAATAACGTAATTTTCAATGAACTTAATAATCATCGCTTATGTTGTCAGTGATGACTGGTTTTACGGACTCACTAAACACACCAACATTTTGTTTAGAACAACAATTCTCAACAACACAAACAACAATTTAAGCTGATGTAGATGGAATATATGCTTTCCAAATTCCGATAATGGAAATGGATTCTTGAACAATTACAATATTTTATTCTTAACTGGTAATTGGTAAAAGATAATCCCCATCAATCCTCTAGTATAGACCTTTCATTTTGCAATAAACTTATATATCATATCGTGAAATGTATGATGTTATTGTTCGTGTAGACATTGTGCTTTGAACCATTTTGCATGTCCACAGAACCCGAGTAACGATCATAACTATTGACCTAATTTGAAGGAAATATATTTTGTCCGGCCCTGTTTTACATTTTCATTGTTACTCTGGCTCACACAAAAATAACATAATTGTTATCGCAATCGTGGTTGTCATCATTATGGAATGATTATCATCTTTTAATCTTCATAGCCACCGCTATCACCGTTACCGTCACCACCATTAACACCAACACTATTTATTCATTAATATGATAATGTGTCAAATATATAATTGTTTGATAGCTGATTGCATTTTCTTTTCAGACAAGATAAGAGGACAAAAAAAAAACAAACAAGATGGCTAATGCATCTTCCGAAAATTTAACGGATAACACCAAAATGGGTAAGTTCTTTATACTTCCTGATAAATACATTGTCTATAGATTAGCTTCATCCATGAATCCGTGGGAATAAGACAAATTTCATAATTGTCTGTTTCATCGCTGCTCATAAGGACTATACGATACTTTAGTTCGTTGGTCCCAGTTGAAATAGCAAATATTTCCATGGTAAAAGTTCATATATTTCAGTAGCGATTCTCGGGGGTTACACATGGTGGGATGGCCGAGTGTGACCATAACTCTATATCTTGCGAAGGGGTAAAACTCCACATGTATATGTGGATGTTTATGAGGTTAACAATTGCATTTTTATTATGAAAGACTCTTTCAAATCGGAAATTGAAAGGAAGGTGCACAATGATGAGAACCTGTGTCTGCAGACCCAAAACGAAAGATATAAAATAAGGCGATTATATTGAATTGATATGCAATATTAATATGTTAGTGTCAATTTCCAACAACACAGTAATCGAGGTGAAAGTTCAAGGGTTCAAAGGACAAATCAATATTTTTGAGTAATTCTGTGTCAAAAGTGCTCTTTCCAAACTGATGTGTATCTCAATGTGTATTTCATAATGTGTATGTGTGTAATGTGTATCTCACAGCGAAACGATAAGGTCATTTTGCTGTCACACCTAGGTGTAATATTATATTGACAGGTATCCTTACATTTGTTATAGTAAATATATATCAAACTATGTGGTTACTACGGGCATTGGTTAACATGTAAATGAAAGAATATGGTGTATCGAAGAGCATCAAAACGAATAGTATAGGTAAAATTAAGCAAACAGGGACTTTCTCTGCAAGAGCTCAATGGGAAAGCATTAAATTTAATTGAAATTGTCAAAGGTGTAATGGGTATGCCATGTACTATCAGATATTTTTTGAACATGTTAACTGAGTTGAAAGATCAATTAAAGGTCAACAATGAATGTGAAATTAAGGAAATATGGACTTTTGGCCTCGGCTCCATATGAAAGCAATGAATAGACTTACAGCTTTCCCCGGTTTATTGTGTGTATTCCGTACTATCAAAGTATGTGGGTAACTGACTTGAAACAACAACTAAAGTTCAAAGCAACTTGTGAGGATTGTCAATTTAAACAAACGTGACTTTTTGTTACAACTTCATACGAAGCCATCGTGAATTGACTTAATAGTTTCACGGCTGGGTGGACTTGTCATAATACCTTAGGCAAATAGGGTCAAAATGGACCTCCAACTCTAAGAAATAAGAGGACTGCAATCTTCAACATTGAAATGAAGGCGGTATACTCTCATATCGTTGTTTATACTCAAAAGAAAAAAGACCAGTACACTCGTGCGCCAGCACACGCCCGTATGTTTACTATATATTTGTTCTTATTATGACAGCAGGTCAATCTATTCCCGTATATAATGAACCAATTTGCGAGTATACGTGCTCGTGTTTGTTAGATATCGGTCTTAACCTGCTTCATTCCTTAACGATAGTGACCAGATATGAAAGGGTTGTCGAATTTGCCATTCCATAATATCAGGCGAGCCCATTATTACGTGGTTCAATGTATGGTTTCTGAGGAATAAGACTCCGTCATGCATTTATAGTAAAATATCCTAAAAAACCCATGAAACTTTATGTTGTTATTTTACTCACAAGGCTCTCACTTGGTCATTGGGAATACTAATGCTTAAGGCAAACTGTTTTAGATTATATATTTTATAAGCTTTACAATCATGTGAAAACCGTGTCGATTGATTCAGTGGTTTTTTAACTTGCTTGGCTTTGTTAGGTAAAATCAATTGACAATTGATTGATTGATTGATATTGAATACACAATTGACAATTTCAGTGACATTGGCGGCACTTCCCTTAACACAGTGAGCACTGTCTCTTTATCAAGATTCCATGCAGCCATTTGATATGCAGCGAAGATCACTTGCCCAAGTTCATAGTTTTTCGTTTCGTATTTTGTTTATTCAGTAGGTATTGATATTCTTTAATATCTGTTAACATAGCTTTGTGAAAGTAATATATCATTTGATTCATCTCTTGTAAACTAGAAAGCAATATTTTGCGAATAATTATGTACCGCTGTTTTCTTCTTTGTGGATATGAAAATTATGGCGACGGTTCTAAGTCGAGGGGAATACCGTATTTCACTACAATCTACACATTGCAAATATTTTGAACGTACGTACGTGCAGACTGTCTATGTAGTGTACACTTAATCACACATTAGCTAGCAATATAACATACGACCATATATCGAGTTTTTCAAACGAATGCGGTTGTTATGTGCTAAACATTAGTTTCAGTTACTGAAAATATAGAAAATTTCACTGCAAGACAAGGTAAGTCACCTGTTATATCGAAACAAAGGTGTTCAAGACATTGATATCCGCATCGTTTGATTCATATATCTTAGAAGGTATTTACGTAGCCTTGACTACCAGTGCCATACGTAGCTAGTTACGTTAGGCTTAGAAGTAGTATATTGCTAGCATGCTGGTCAACATATTGGTACGATAAATTTGCTTCAAATACGTAACTTGGTGAAAGTTACTTTGAACACGAAATAAAAATTAGGAATAGGCACGGATTCATGACTGTAAAGATCGTACTGGGATGATTAATGGATATGTGCATAAACATAACGCATTCAGATTTATCATCCTAACACACTTTCGTGAGCATGGAATGTCTTGATATGAATGAGTGTGCATCGTAGATTCGTGATGTACGTGCTGTGTAATGCGTTAAGCTAAAAACGGTCCAAAACGGTTTACATGTGAACTGTATTTCTTTTGTTTTCCAGGAAAGGAACTTTAAGACAAGGTCACACTAAGAAATTAATGACAATTTTTACGTCATTCTGAGTTAATAATGCCATGAAGTAGTATTTCTCACAAGCTGTACAGATTACGCTTGATTTCTGACGTCTATACTTCAAACCATGCTAAGAGTTGGCACTAGAAACGCTCCCGTCGACTTGCGTGTGTTCACACGTAGTTCTGTCAAATATTTACAATGAAAACTGCGTTGAAAAGTGGTAAATAGAAATTACTGTTTAGTCTGGAAGAAGTTCATAAACGTGGGTTATGCATTTGGGACGATATGTAGCGCAACAATTTTTCATGAATGATGTTTGCTATGAGATATGCAAATACGCTGATTTCTCCAATTTTTTTGTTTATTTATTCAAGCTTCTTATTTGTGTATTAGGTAGCATTTATTAACACAGACAAGAGCAATATACATTATTAGTAACAATATTGATATATTGATAGTCTCAATGTGATGTCACCATTGTCTATACACAGTTATTGTTTATGGAAATGCTGTGTACATCTTAAACCGAATGATAAGGGATCGGAACTTATGATGTAGTGGTACATTTAAGTACATCTTTTAGATTATAGAGCTGGGAAGCTTTTGTATGGATCTCTTTTTTTTTAAAAAGACTGTTCATGTTTCGTAAACCTCTCTTTACAGATTTTGGCAGCTTTAAGGTACGCCTAGCCGAGCTCCTCACAACTGATATCATACTCAGTCTTGCAACGCTCTTCATGTTTCCTCCGGCTAAGATTGACGAGTTACGACATACGAAAAAGAGCCCCGGGCAACTTATGGTCTCCTTAATGGAAGAAAGGGGTCAAATAAAGCCTAATGACATCTCACCCTTGTTAACTGCTCTTGAAAAAATGGGACTTCAAGGTTTATTAAGCATCCTGCATCGTATTTTCCCTGGATCCGAAGGTAAGGTGTAGTACGATATATATCTGACTAGAGACTGACCCATGTCCGATCAAACAAATGACAATAACTATAAACGTTTATTACCTAAATGTAAGTTATATATTAAGCATATTCACCATATAATATGCATGTCACATTTTTTTCAGTGATAAAATGACATTATAGTAGTTGTTAAAGAATTTGTATGATTAAGCTGATTAGATTATGATTACGATTCTCATCATCGTCATCGTTATCCTCATCGTTATCCTCATCCTGTTTATTCCCAGCCTCATCATCATCATCATCATCATCATCATCATTATCGTTATCCTCATCCTGTTTATTCCCAGCCTCATCATCATCATCCTCTTCCTAATCATACTAATCATCCTCCTAATCAAGATCCTCATGATTCTCACGATCCTCATGATCCTCATCCTCACTATCCTTATTCAAGATCTTTATCATCCACCTCCTCCTCCTCATCATCATCATCATTAAGCTCCTCATCATCTTCCTCATCCTCACCATCATCATCATCATCATCATCATCATCATCATCATCATTCTCATCATATCATCCTACTCATCATCATCATCGTCCTCATCATCAACATCATCATCATCATCATCATCATCATCATCATAATCATCAACATCATCATAATCATCATCATCATCATCATCATAAATCACCATCATCATCGTCTTCACCATCGTCTTCATCATCATCCTCATCATCAACGTAATCCTCAACTTCATCCTCCTCATCATTATCATCATCCTCCTCCTCATCATACACAACCTCATATTCATCATTATCGTCATTGTCTTAATCTTACTCCTCATCGTCATCCTATTTATTATCCTCATTATCATCTTAATCCTCACCATCCGCATAGTCCCCATTATCCTCATTATCCTGATTATCCACATCCTTCTCCTCTTAAGATTATCATCCGCCTCCTCATTATCATCCTAATCCTCATCATCATCCTCTCCATTCACATCCTAATCATCAACATCATCACAATCCTTCTAATCATCTTCATCAACTTCTTCAACATCTTCATCCCAATTCTCATTATCCTCTTCCTCATCCTCTTCCTCCTCCTCCGCCTCATCATCATCCTCGCCATACTTATCCTCATTATCATGATACTCATTATCCTCATCATGTTCATCATTATCATCATCATCATCAACATCATCAACATCATCAACATCATCATCATCCTCATCGTCATCATCGTTATCACCAACATCATAATCATCATGATCATCCTCATCATTATCCACATCCTCATCATCATCACATCATCATCACCACATCACCATCATCATCATCATCACCATCATCATCATAATCATTCTCATCCTGGCCCTCCTTCTCATTAGCATCATCATCCTCCTCCTCATTATCCTCATCATCATCATCATACTAATCATCATCATTTACTCCCCATCATCTTCATAACCCTCTTCAAGATCCTCATCCTTATCATCATCATCCTCATCATCCTCATCATCATCCTCATCATCGCTATCTTCATCAACCTCATCATCCTCATCTTCATTATCCTCATCCTAATCCTCATCATCCTCTTCTTCATTATCATTGTTACCTTCATCCTCATCATCCTCATTATTATCCACATCATCATCATTATCATCCTCCTCATCATCATCATTCTAAACTTCATCCTCATCATCTTCATCATTATCTTCATTATTATTATTATCAAAATCGTCATCCTCATTATCATCCTTATTATCATCATCATCATCCTTTCCATTATCATCATCCTCCTCCTCCTCCTCATCATCATCATCCTTATTATCATCATCGTCATTATATTCATCCTTCTCCTCCTCATCCTATTTATTATCCTCACCATCACCATACTCATCCTCATCATCATCATGATCCTCATTTTCATCATCCTCGCCCTTATCATCATAGTCCTTATCCTCCTCATCCTGATCCTCATCATTATTATGAATATTATTATTATTAACCAGTTGCAAGTTAGTAACATATAACATAACAAAGAATAAAACACTGTGATTAAAGCTATTTATGTTTCTATTATTTTTAAAACAGACAAGACATTCCTGTTTGTACGATACCTCAAGACATTTTACAAACAACTTTACAGCAAGATCAATCCAATACCTTATATCCGTGAAAAGGTGTATTGTGTGAATGACGTATTTGTAGAAGGTGGTATTGAAATGCACGGAAGAGACAATAAAGATACCGAACGTTTGTTGGAAGGAAATAAAACGGAAGCCGTAAAGCTAA
>JAIPMN010174367.1:0-18784 GCA_020650975.1 Apostichopus californicus
GTGTAGTTCTTTTCATAAATAAGCAAGACGTCTAATTTGCTCAAAATATCTCCCGAAATGATTATATAAAACTGGTTGTCTGAATCACGCAACCGTTGGTCGGAGATATAAAAGCGTAGTGCGATCTTTTGAATGGAATTGAAGCGAAGATCAACTTTAATAAGACTCTGTTTCTCTATGAAGAATGTTGATGGTATACATGTTATCATATTGTGACTTACATCAAGTGTTTGCAGTCTTTTGGCTGAGGTCACAAAAGGAAGATTATCCAATGAGTTTATCTCGTTGTGACTCAAATTCGCGTTTTCCAACTTGATGAAACCAAATGCAGAGGCGTTGCAAGTTTGTTGTATTCTGTTATAGCTTAGATCTATTGTTAGTAAGCGACGAAAAAAGGATCCACAATAACGTTCCCAGTTTGAACAATTGTCGAAGCGAACGTTATTATGTGATATGTTTAAATGTTTAACGCTAGGACCATCAACGGGGCACTCGAACCGAAATAATTCATTAAAGGACAGATCAATGTTGTACATTTCTGATCTTTTACCAGGGCACATTCGTGTCAAGTAATTACTAGAATATGTTGAGTTTCCTATACATCTGTTACTGCAGTCTGCTGTGTTATTCTCACAGGATGAACAGAGTGTCCCCGAAGAGTCATCCGGACATCTACCGAAGATGGTAATGGAGAAGAACGCAAGTAGGATGAACACATCAAAGACAGCTCCCATAGCTGTAGAGAAATCGGAAGAAAAATGACCTATTTCACTAAGCAGTTACTGTCTTGACGAGACAAACGAATGCATAAGACCTACTATACTGAATGCATACTTTCTAATGAAAAAACATTAACTAAATACTAATGCATTAACCATTTCAAAGGAAATGCACTTACTTTATGTACACAGGAGATACTCACTGTGCTGTTCACATTGAACGTTTGATTCCATTTAGTATTCAACACTGGAGACCCCTCAGTCTGATTAAGAGATCAATCTAGTTGCAGTGTTGTAATTGACATTCATTTTAAATGATTTCCTAAGTCCAATGGGTATTTAGACTGATACACATCATCTAATGGACAACGTATATAACAAATATCCAAACTTTGGAAGGATTTAAATGAGATGAAATTAAGTCGTTCCATATGCAAAATATCGAAAAGTGAACAGCCATTCCCCTCAATATGCTACAAGGTCAACTAATGATCAATCACGCTCAAAACAACACTATATTGCCCAGGGGCGTCAATCCGATTTGAAACGTGGTGGGGGGGGGGGGGACGTAATCGATTCGAGTATTCCGGCCGCAAGTACTATCTAAGCGGATTCATCGGTTGGCGCGCAGCATACCAAGAAAATTTCAGATTTCAATACCTGCCAGATCGCTGGAGATGGCACTTGCCAGGCTGGATAGCAGCCAGCTAGTTGCGTGATTTCGGAAGAAAATTACAAATTCGTCTCTCTGCAATAAAGTTCATGCGACCTTCATTTTTGGTGGATTATTTCTTTTATTAGTGATTCCAAATGACATGAACATTAGAACCCAGTTCAAGTTCACAAATGATGCGGCGAACTGGAATCCCAGCCCCATTTTGCCCTACTGTTTCAAGATAGAATTCCCCTCATTTGTTCGCACCCATGACAACTAACAATCTGTGAATAAATTTACTTCGAAATGGGCACATTATATTGCATCAAGTCGGTCAAGGAATGACCCCAGGGCCTCAGATATAGGCCTATAGCAGGGGTGGGCACCCTTTTTGAATGAATGGGCCAGATTTTAGGAGTGAAAGATTGACAGGGCCGCACCTAACCAACGACCTGCTGTTGATTTGAAAGCTTTGCTTCCGACGACGTGCAAGCAATAGGTGTGTACTAATCTGTATTCACAAAAACATAATGTCAATACAGTCCAGTTGATAATTAATGGTGATAATAGACCTACCTGACAGCATCATTAGTGCAGATAAATTTTAAGCAGCTAGTTCGTTTTTTGTGATGATGTAAAAAATCACTGGCGGGCCGCATGCGGGCCGTAGGTTGGCCACCCCTGGCCTATAGGAACGATGTCCCAAAATGTCCCACCGGACATACCGGCGAAGGAAGCTATCCGCCGCGACTGCATGTGAGTTCCTCGACTTGCCGTCCTGGGAGACCTACCACAAAATGGTGCATTTCCTCATACGCCATTATTAATAATTTAATGTGGCTGAAAAGCCAACTGGATGGGTTTTGAAGCCAGAAAATTCCGACTGCTCCCCCCCCCCACCCTCGCGCTAATCGTCAACGATACGGTCAGTGTCAGTCAGACACTCAATCTTTCGCGACTGCACTTTTGTTGCGAACTTTTTTCGGTACATTTGTACCCACTGGCACTCATTTAACCACCAAGCAAATATTGTTGTGAAATTTCGGGCAATATGCTGATAACTTTTCCGGAACCTACTGGAAGAAAGATAATTTGCAATGTGTTTTTCAGTAGTTAAACTTATATTATTATTACCATTAATATTGTAACGACTTCCAAATAATGATAACCAATATGGAAGAGTAATAAGTCGTAAAATGATTGTATGCTATTTGCATGCGATGTAAAAACCGATGCATGTCTATATGATATGCACATTTAACATGTGGAACGCGCGCGAAGCTTGCGAAAAATTTTGGTTATATTTTTCGGGCAAGTCGTTACAACCCCACCAAATCAAATTGGGCTCCTACACCTATGACGGTTGTTCTATTAGGCATTTTTTAATTGGAGTATTCAAAATCATACGAAGTTTTGTACGGTGGAGTATAAGAATCGCGAGTCACAATTTCTCAAAGTGGCAAGGAAAACGTGGTAAATATGACAGATTAAAGGTCAATTTGGACCGAAATTTTTTAATTTTTAGTCATGCACAATCACAAGAATAAATGAATAGGCCTAGATAAACTAGAGTGCGACAATCGGAAATTCCGACTGTCGCACTCCAATTTTCCAACTATCGTCAGTTTTACCAAGTTTGGGGGTGAGACACCCCCACACCCCCCCCCCCCCTAGCGACGTCCCTGTGTGTACCCAGTGTTCTCACTGTGGAGTAAACTCCAGTATCACTCAAAAACAAGGTAACATGGGATGCGCTGCCACGGAATATGCTCCCTATTTCATTTTCCCAATATTAGGGAACGCGCACCGTCTTTGAAACACTGTCTACAACTAAACAACAACTATATGTACAAGCTTTGACTCTAGCTATGAAGTGCTGTCTCTTATGATAATGACGGAGTGCACTAGTTTTCTACTGGAATCGCCCGAAGATGCGGCGTCTGTAATCCGAGAAACCAACGAACTTCTCTGCCAACTCCTCAGGCTTCAACTGGGCTAGACGTTCGCGGTGAATATTGCACACCATCACATGGTTCAGCCTGTTGAGTCATGGTGCTCCGTAGCCATGTCTTCAAACGCCTCAAAGCACTAAAGGATCTCTCGGCTTCCGTCGAACTGGCGGAGGAGACGAGGAGCAACCGCAAGAGAGCTTCGACTTCACCAAACATAGCCCGTACCGCTGGATTCATCAACTTCAATATTTGTCTATACCCTTCAACCGACGACGATTGGAACTGGCCTCGAAAGAAAGGCAGACTAAGCTTAAGATTGTCGGAGAACTCAGGGTACCAACTCACGAGATCTGGGTGGAATTCTCCATTCAGCAACATTGAGTGATATTCGATGATATATGAATCCTGAGATGTGTACCCCCTGACCAAATAGAGCCACGACACTATTTTTTTTCCAAATGTGTGTGTGGGGGGGGGGGGACATTTGATATTGTGTCCTCCACCCATCGAAATGTGGGTATAATAGTATAGTTTAAACTTCTTCAGTGCGTGGTTGCCAATAAGCTTTTTTTTGGTCAGTTTGGTAATAATGGCAAAAGCAATTCTTAACCGAGATAATATTCAAAGACAGTATACGTACTGCTAAACTTTAGTAGACATGTCTGTAGGATATCATTTTGCTACTGTACATATTGCTATACAAGGAAGTGAAAGCCGTTTCCTTTGTATTAATCCTTTCAAGGTAAACGTATACATGTTGCTGTTAGTGAAACCACAGTCTAGTGAACGTTTAATTTTTGAAATATTTCATCTGCAACATATTGAAACACCTCTGAGGGTAACTTAAATTAATGCCTATGTCAGTTTTAGATGTGTTTAAATTCTCACTCTGCAAATGATCGAGAGACTTACAAACTCATTGTTTACCTCTATAAATTAGGCTGATAATGATGTTTTGGTTTATGTCTCTCTTTAATTTCGTTGAACGATAATGATAACCATTGCACCTCCCTACGCATAACGAATACACGGAGACACCGTTGGGTCTTCTTTACGTCGCTTCATATAAATGTTTAAGGTGAAATGACTGCTAAAGCGATCACCGAAACCAATTGAAGCAGCTATATGGTTATATTTGCTTCGAAACACATTTGAACAATAAAGTAAAGTATTATTTATGAATAAAATGTACTTCTGATGTAAATATATATTCTCGACATAAGTATTACCACATTAACTTAAACCTACCACACTTTCATAGCGATGCAGTTTAGCCTAGCTTACTTTGCATATAACGTTTGGGCTGAATTTATTTAATTTGCCTGCAAACTTCATCATATAATTGAATCTGCATGGTTGGAATGAAGCCATGAAACGTTAAATTTGTTAGACAAAGAAGATGTTCCTATACTATTACCAAATAAGGTATTAACGTATAAACATGGAATTGAAACGACAAGAATTGTCTGTTTCGTTTCCAGTCATTCCTTTTATTACTTTATGTCGCCATTAAACGATAAGGTTATGAAGCTGTTGTACGCGTGATACCTTCGTTTAGATCGGCAGATCAACTTTACATGTGAAGAGTTTGACAACAGCATGACTTTGTTTTAAATGTTATGTCATGAAACGTCGCAGATCTCATTAACTGTTCAATAGCAGAAAACTCGTCAGGGACTAACCCATATAGAATTAAAGGAGAAATTCAAACATATCTACCATCTTGATCACGTGATTGTGATAAATAAATTACACAAACAGCTCATAACAATTTTCTCTGTTTGTTAGATGTCCTAGTTGAAAAGGGTTTTCTTTTGTAGCTTTGTTATATTGGAGGTGGGATTTATTTTGTTACCTGTTTGTCTGTGCATGATTTTTCCTTCATACTTTAAAGTGTGAGCAGTATAAGTAAATATTTTATAAGTATGAATTAATATCAAAACCTTACTTTTGTTAATAGCATTATCAAATGCCACCTCTATGAAAAAGAGTAGCACAAAAAGTAAGGGTAAAATCTATGACAAGTTCAAACACCAGGGGCTCTCTTCAATGAATCGAATATTTTTTTGCAAGCCTTATATAGGTGTAGTGGAAGAAGGAAAGCATTAAAGACTGATAGCTACCAAAGAAAAGATCTAACTAGTCTTGCTTCTCCTTTAATCTTAAGCAGCTGTGTGTGAACGGGTTTGCCCATGTTCTATGAGTGAGGGTGAGGGGGTGGGGTCATTAAGTAATGGCATTATGACGTACCTCTATTGATCCAACGTTAGAAAATGTTACCGTGCTCATACAGATATATTGATCGAATTTTAACATTTTTTTACATACATTGCTAGGTTCTAGAGTGATGATTATTTGTTGATAAGCAATAGATTATAGTAAATTCTCCAGATTAATCACATTATGGATAACATACACAGTTTCCTTTAAAATAGTAAATATTTTTGGTAATATTAATTCCCCTATGGTGAAACATAAACTCTGTCAATCTACGTGCTCTTGGTATATGTACTGTATCACAGTTTAAATAATTTTCAATTGGAGTTCCTGTTTCCTGCTTATCAGCTTTAAGCGCACTATAAAGGTATATGATTCTAGCTAAGGAATAATTTTACAATCAAATGTAGCAACATGCATATAAACAATCACACAGATGCACATACAAATGCAGCGAAAATAGTATAACATAAAATATTTCATGTCATCTTACCGTTGGTTATCTTCTATGACAGTTAGGAGTAACTCTTGCCCGCCGGACGGCTGTTATCATAAAGATGAAAACACTTTTAGAAGAAATTTGCAATATCGTTCATGAAATACTCATTCGCAGTATGAAGTGATAAGGTTTAACAAAACCTGTAGCAATAACTACACATTGCTAAATTGAGAGTTGTTGGCCGTAAAACTGTCTCTGTACTTGTTTAGGTATACATAAGACTTGTCGGTATATAGCTAAATATATGAACAATGGATGAACATATGTATTGAACCTAGCATAAATCAGAAAGAACAACTGGTTAAAACGAAAGTGAAATATCTAACGTATGCGTGAAGTTGAAAGCGATTGCACTATGTAAGTAGAACTACTTCGTGTCAATCAACTCAGTTTATTAAGAGAAATAGAAGAATATAAAAAACTTAAATAGTAAGCCATTTAACTCTGTTAGTAAATATTATCATAATGGTTCACAATGGAGACGCTTGGAGAACTGAGTGGAAGAATAAAAGTAGTTGCCAATTATGTACCCTTTGACCTATCCCTGACAGTTGTAGCAGAAACATATCGTTTCCTGTATCGGACTCAATTTAATATGATGTAGCCTACGAAACATCTTCACAGTTCCCTTTCGATTGATGGCTATATAGTTTAATGTTGTAGTTCAATCCATGCTAACCGATCCTCGCTGTTTTATCAGTTAAAACTGGTTAAGGGTAGTAAACGTTAATCAAGGGTAACTAATGTGTCTTATGATTCTTAGCAAGGGTTACACAGTCTTGCGACTAGTTCCTATACTGAGAAGTAGTTATATAGAAAAAAACTTAGCAAACAAACCTATACATAACGATGGACTGGACTTACCGCGCTACTGAAGGTTTCGTACACATTTTAACAGAATCCAGGATCACGCTTTAATGCAAATGCTTAAAATCTGCAAATTGTAGCATCTTAACGGGGTACACTTACCAGTAAAACATACGGACAATTGTAACTGTTAATGGTTCATCACATCTTACTGTATTACTAACATATGTCGGTTTTAACTGAATAAAGGTTTCTCACATTTAACAGTTTTAACTGAGCCAAAAAAATCGGATGTCCATGCAGAAGTATTGCTTTTGAGTCATAATTATTATCAAATTGATCACATATTGGTAACTGTACGGGAAATATTGCTGAGGTAAGATGTCGTTGACTAAACATTACAAATACATCTTGATATCTACAAATATATTTATAACAACTATTCTGTTAAACAATGATTTTTCTAAGCTACTGTCTTGATGGATGACATTCAACAATAAGTATCTAGTCAACTAAGGAAGTTAAATTATTCAGAATATTTACATTATATCTGGACTTGCTGTTAATATGATAAACACAGCCTGCAGTCTGGCTAGTGTGACAGCAAAATCTCTTCAAGTATTTCCACTTAATAATCCGCCACAGTGTGTATTATCTCTCTACATGGGCGTACCCTTCAGCCCCTACCCCAGAATAAAATAAAGGGGTAGTAGGTAGAAGCTCATCGTTACAGACAGATTAAAAAAAACTGCTAGTGTAAACAGTAAAACCGGCTTCAATATTGTTCATAACTTACCAAATATAACCCAATTTTGCATTTTACCACCCCTCTTTTACTAAAACAGGGGGTAACACTGCCCTTAGAAATCTCTATAGACGACGTAGCCTCATAGCCCCCCCCCCCAACAACCCCCGCTCCACACCCATCCCGCCCATAAAAAAATTGTTGGGCCGCAGTCTGTTAACCTAACTGAAAAGGCACTCGTCTTTGTTTACAGCGAAGGTCTGTATAGGTGTTTCGTAAGTCGACGGCTGAATCAATGTAAATACGAGTGTATCATTAGACCTTTAATGGACGGTACGTTTGATCTGAATTTTAGTCACTTTTCATCTACTAAAGGAATACACCATATTCAAAAAGTGGTAGGACACGACAATGTCATTTTGGACAAAAATTTACATTTGTTTATTGTCTAGTTGTAAAATGGGACAATAATTTATATTATGCACATTGGAAATGAGGTCGCTCTTCAAAGAAATATATCAGAGCCGTAGGTACGGGTTGGTAATCTTAAAGAAGCCATGTAGCCAGCATATTAACACAGATTAGAGTAGCTCTCCAGCCTCGTTGACATGAAATCTTTTCATTCCTATATTATTATTCATTTCGGACCAACACGAGAACTTCTTGAGACCTACATGGCATATATATGTGTTGAATGGACAAATCTATTCGAGATTCATTTGTGTCCATCTAAGTCCGAGCCTAATAGGTGTGATATATACATAGTCAGTGAGACTCCTCTGACTCACGAAAATTGATTAATGATCTTTACGTTCATTCTTGTTCCTTCATTTTGCCTCTGAACATAAAGTCTTCCTGTAGTAAGATGCTGCATTTGGACAACTACTAGTTCATGCGTTTATCCTGAGAAATATATATAAACCCTTTTATTCGAAGTAAATTGGATTCGTTGAGGCAATATACATATAAACGCGATCCATAGGAGTATTGGCCGTGGCTAAAAACAGTGGTATTAATAAACATGATATTAATTAATAATATTATAACATCACAAAGTAGCAAGCAATCTCTTTACCAGACAGGTGGCACACATGCAAGACCGCCTGAGATATATCGACAAATTACTAATGTTGTCCTATACTTTCCATTAACTTATGCAATATATATATATATATAAACATATATATATAAACATTTATATTAACATATATATAAACATATATATAAAATTGTATGTTCAAGCATATGTCTTCTAGATCTGATTTACCCAAACTAGTTACCGTGTTCATGACTTTCCTATTGAAAGTATAGGTCTCAATTCAGTCTTCAGAGGAAGACTTCTTCATAATGGTATAGCTATAGACATGTGTGTCCTTTGGTTCACTCAAGCTAGTTTGACAAACTCTCGATCAATGTCGCTAGGTTTCACTTCGGTATCAGAGGAAGACGTCCTGATAATGGTATGTTCATAGACATGTGCGTCCTTTGATTCACTCAAGCTAGTTATTGGTTTGTCATACTCTATATGGACGTCAGCAGATTTCAATTCAGTATCAGAGGGAGACGTCTTCATAATGTTATGTTCATAGATATGTGCGTCCTTTGGTTCACCACAGCTAGTAACTGTTTTGTCAAACTCTGTATGGATATCACTAGGTTTTAGTTCAGTATCAGAAGAAGACGTCTTGATAATGGTGTGTTCATAGACATGTGCGTCACTTAATGTAGTTACTGGTTCATTGTGGGACTTGGAGGGAGTCTTCGTTAAACTACTTTCATAAGAAAGAGGTTCTTGTGACTCACGGACAGGGTGTATTTCTACAAGTATGTCTTGCTTATTGAAAAAGGCGTGCATCGCTTTATTTGACAGATTGCTTTCAATATTCACGTCTTTTAGTTGTTCGTTAGGGTGTAATGATGTTTCCTTTATGCAACGTTCATATGAATGCCATTCTGTAATTGGATCTTCATAGGTATTTGTACAGGACTCTATCGGTTTATTCGATGATGTCACGATTTCGTCACGCTGTCCAACGTCAGATGGTTCATAAATGTGAATAATGCTACTTTCCGTTTCATGGGATTCAGTTTTTGGTTGACTGTTTCCAAATGAGAAGTTCCTTTTGGGAAGTTTTGGACGTTCGACGTTCGTAACGTCTTGTTCAATTACCCTACTCTTGTATCGAAAGTACGTTGTTGCAATTTGCGAAAGAGATTTTAAAAGGCACATGCAAAATATACACGTCATCAATACAACAGCTGCTATCAGGATGATGTAGATCAGCATTTCATCTATCAGTAGAGCTGTTTGCGTTGGCGATTGAGATGATCTTTTCCCAAGTTCTGGTTCTTTGGTGTTTTTCAAGACCGGATTGGTTTCACTAATTTCATGTGATTGAGGGATAAGGGAAAATGTAGTTCCCCTCTCATGAGCTGTATATGTGGTCATAAGTGGTGCATTTGTTCCTATGCATGACACGTTATATGTAGGTTGTAGTATAGTGCTTTCATTCTGTTCGCATATATTACCTTGGCAATTACATTCCATCTGATTTCCTATGCTTGAAGGAGTGATGGCGCTCTTTAAAACTTCTGACGTTAAGTTGCAATTCATGTTATTCGAGTTGTCATTAGGATATTCCAAAGTA
This sequence comes from Apostichopus californicus, assembly GCA_020650975.1. NCBI lineage: Eukaryota > Metazoa > Echinodermata > Holothuroidea > Aspidochirotida > Stichopodidae > Apostichopus > Apostichopus californicus. The sequence goes on from JAIPMN010174367.1 coordinate 10,243, forward strand.
CCATCGCAAAGAGTTTGATTTCGCAACTCTTGACAAGTGTCGTTATTTTCATTTATAAGCGAGACGTCTAATTTGCTTAAAATATCACCCGAAAGGGTTTTAGATATCTGGTTGTCTAAATCACGCAACCGTTGGTCGGAGATATCAATGTGTAATGCGATCTTTTGAATGGAATTGAAGCGAAGATCAACTTCAATAAGACCCTCTCTCTCTATGAAAAATGTTGATGGTATACATGTTATCATATTGTGACTTACATCAAGTGTTTGAAGTCTTTTGGCTGAGGTCACAAAAGGAAGATTATTCAAAGATGTTATCTCGCTGTGACTCAAATTCGCGTTTTCCAACTTGATGAAAACAAATGCAGAGGCGTTGCAAGTTTTTTGTATTCTGTTATAGCTTAAATCTATTGTTCGTAAGCGACGAAAAAAGTTTTCACAATAACGTTCCCAGTTTGAACAATTGTCCAAATTAACGTTATTATGTGATATGTTTAAATATTTAACGTTAGGACTATCAACGGGGCATTCAAAACGAATTAATTCATTAAAGGACAGATCAATGTTGTAAATATCTGATCCTTTACCAGGGCACATTTGTGTCAAGTAATTCTTAGAATATGTTGAGTTTCCTATACATCTGTTATTGCAATCTGCTGTGTTATTCTCACAGGATGAACAAAGCGTCTCCTGAGAGTGATCCGGACATCTACCGAAGATGGTAATGGAGAAGAGCGCAAGTTGGATTAACACATCAAAGACAATTCCCATAGCTGTAGAGAAATCAGAAGAAAAATGACCTATTTCACTAAGCAGTTACTGTCTTGACGAGACAAACGAATGCATAAGACCGACTATACTGAATGCATACTTTCTAATGAAAAAACATTAACTAAATACTAATGCATTAACCATTTCAAAGTAAATGCACTTACTTTATGTACACAGGAGATGCTCACTGTGCTGTTCACATGGAAAGTTGATTCCATTTAGTATTCAACACTGGAGACCCCTCAGTCTGATTAAGAGATCAATCTAGTTGCAGCGTTGTAATTGACATTCATTTAAAATGATTTCCTAAGTCCAATGAGTATTTAGACTGATACACATCATCTAATGGACAACGTAAATAACAAATATTCAAACTTTGGAAAGATTTAAATGACATGAAATTAAGTCATTCCACATGCAAAATATCGAAAAGTGATCAGCCATTCCCCTCAATATGCTACAAAGTCAACTAATGATCAATCTCGCTCAAAACAACACTATATTGCCACCATTGAAGCCATTTTGTTCACGGAAAATTGTAATTGTATCATTTAAACTTCTTCAGTGTATGGTTGCAAATATTTTATGTTTTCTCTTCATTTTGGTATTTATGTCAAACGCAATTCTGAGCGCAATAATATTTGAAGGCAGTATGAGTACTGATGAACTTGAATAGACATGTCTGTAAGATATCACTTTCTACTGTACATAAACTATACTAGGAAGAGAAACCATTGCTTTTCTGTTCATCTTTTCATGGTAAACGTTTACAAATATTGCTGTAATTGAAGTCACTGACAAATGGTAATTTCAATTTTGAAATACACATTCAAACACCTCTGAGGGTAAAAAGAAAACATATCAAAATTTGTTACTTTTAGATGTGTCCAAAAAGAGAGAATTTTGGAGAAATTGGGAAATTTGAAGTGTTTTTCCACTGTTTGTTGTATTGTCACCTCTTTTCTGACCATTCCAAAAGATCATGAGACATTCCATTTTCTATACGAAAGGTGTCAATGTAATTATTTTACATAATTTTTTAATGGAATTTTGTAGATTTTGCTCAAGGTCTTTCTTACAGCCATTTGTAAGTGACATTTCTTCAGTGTAGTTGCTCTGAGAGTATTGAGCATGAGAGGACGTCAAGACATGTTAAACTTATCTCGTCAACTTTCAGCCTACTTTGTGAGGTTTTTGAAAGCAAAAGATTTGAATGATGGAAGAGAATGTATCATTAGGTCTCCATGGAGAGAAAATGCCTTGTATATATATTTCAATTTTGTAATGAAGACTGCCTATCCTGTAATATGGTTACTCTATAATATCCCAAAGGGAATGTTACAATATTATACTTTCATATAAGTCTTTGTACGTTTTTCGTACTTTTGAATGGAATTTGTGCCATGGACGTTGTTCATCTCAGAGACGACCATTGCACAGGACAATTTTTGTAATAATTGTTGTTTAATGAGTGGTTTAATGAGTGGTTTAATTGTTGTTTAATGAGTGGTTTAATGCGGCTAATGATTATCAAACATGAAGAATAACCCTCTCGGAATTAAAAATGAAAGCATAACAACACGATCCTCTGTCTGAATATTCCCTTGAGGTCACAGGTGATGACTTAACTAGTTTATTACAGGGAGGAAACCACCCAATTTTACTTTCATTCTTTAATATTGCTTCCTGTAATGCTGTACCTTGGTTAGTCGGGATGCTGGTTTATTAAGCTTTGCTAGTCAAGGTTTCAGTTTGTTTATCCCAGTATATAAGTTTCACACAGTTAATAAATTTGTGTGAAATTTTGCTTCAATGTGTGGAGATTAATTGTAGCCTCTCACCCCACGTATTACTTGTTACCAATCATATGTTTTTGCACATCTGCTATTAACTAGCCCCACGTATTGAATCCTCATTAATGTTCACTTTTTGGATTTCATACATTTGTTGAAATCCAGTTAGAGCATGAATAATGTTGTTATTAGTCTGTTTCAGGCCTACTTTTGTCCTACCTTGGCATTGTATCTTCCCACATTTGTCCCACTTTACTATTTTTTGTTTATATCTACATTGTCCTACATGTCCTAAGTGTGTACTGGACAGTGTGTTAGGCTGTCACCATTACTGTAGCCCCTTTCAGTTGGATTCTCTCAGTTGGTGTAGCACTTGTTATTCTGATGACCTTGGTTTCAAAGCTTCTACATATTTAGTTCTTTTCTTTTTCTTGCACAAAAAAATCTCCTATACGGCAAAGCCTTGTAATATTTCAGAAAATTAGGCAAATGTGATTAATTCTCTTTTAGCCATACAAATATGATGTGAAGTTGGTTAAACATATATTTTACAGTGGGTTGTAACCTTGCATCAATTCTGGCTATTATTTTATGTAATATTATACAGGATTGGTCATCTGGGCTTGATTATATAGCCAGGAAGACTATGTGTTTACAAATTGGTTTCATCAAATTCAGGGAGTCATGAAAATTTTAACCCATGCAGAACATGTTTAATTCACTCTTTATTATGCACCTGGCATCAATTTAAGTGAGTGACAATGACACATGTTAGTTATACATTATTATTCCATTATTAAACAGTTATGTATTAGAGATAATCACTAACTGATTGCTGGTTTTGTTCTTGAGAAGTTATTGAATGGTTTAATAAAACTTCCAGATGTATCACATATGTAAGAAAGGCAATTAACTATTGCAGAAGATTTGCCGCAGTGACATCACAGATCTTCTGGAGTAGTTATTTCTGTATTGATGCAGAGTCTATCTGCAAAGAGGGAAACCCCATGTAGGGTTCAGATCTTAAAGACAAGACTCAAAACAATCTACTCAGTGGGTTTGGAGGTAGGGTTGACACAGATTGTTATTTGTCACAAAGACCACCCCTTTAAATGTGATATATTCAGTTGTTTGTAAGTTTATATCGACTTTCGAACATCCACCCTTAATCAAATGTCATAAAAAAAATTATTTTACTTTCAAATATAAATTATTCCTTTTTTTTTCTTTTTTTTTAAACTCTAAATTTTGTCTTCCTTGAAATATCTCTTTGGTTCAAAGGTCTGTGTCTTTATACAAACCTGTTCCAATTAAAGTTTTTGTTTTTACTTTTTTACTAAGAATATCTGATGAATCATTTTGATTATGATGAGAAAGAAAGTTAAAAACAGTTACAATATTAAAAAACAGTAAAACAAACTAATACTTATGTTTGGGTTATTTTTTTGTGTCTTATTTATCAGTTTTACATAGTTGTTTGTTCTGCTTCATAAATTCTCCATGCTACTCTCCAAGTAATTTCAATATGTTCTATATGTGTGAGGGGATACGGTAAATTTGCGATAGTAAGTGCATTAATGCTCTTTTCAAGGATAGCTGTAATGACAATCTTGATGATTTTGCTCAGTGGTTTAGTTCTATCCTTCAGTTATGTGGTTTCATCCATGGTTTGACCAAATTCCACCATAAATAGACAGAATATTACTTCTAAAAGTCGGGAGTCAAACTTCTGGAAGCAAGGAAACATTTCCCTAACTTTGCTGTATAATTTACTGTATAATTCGTCTAAATGGGTGAAATAATTCAACAACGTCTCAATACCACAAAATTGTTGATTCTTAGTTTCAGTGTAGCAATTTTAGCTGTTTCCAATAAGGTCGATATTGCTAATTGAAAAAGTGGTTACAATCAACGAACAAACACAGTAAGTACAATGTCTATCAGTGCAGCTACATACATGTTATGTGTAACACAGTACAGTATGCGAATAAGGGAAAGCGAAACTACAGTATACCACCCACCATTAATATTTTTATCTTGCAGGAAATACTTGATTCAGTCATGAAAGAGAAACTCCAGCCAAACCAAGCAAGCTATATATATCACAGTGGCATAGAGAGGCTGTTACAAACAAAGTTATATATATTCCCATGTCAACTATTAAAAAAAAAATCTCAAAATTTCATAGAAACCAAAATTGCAAGAGATTGGACAGGTCTGCTAAGTTCACAAAATTGCTGTTATATTTTCTTTTATTTTTCTTTCAATTTGAATGATATGGCAATAAAACAAATCTTCTTATTTATACTTACAATATAAAGAATAACTCCAAAAAAAAAAAGAAGACGATATCACTATCTTTCTCAATATTATGTTACATTTTCATTTTTAATACACAAATGTACAATTATAAAGTGACTTATTTGAAAGTATTTGTTTAGAGTTTGTAAAAACTGATGGGATGAAATGTAATACAACAGTTGAATAAAATAAACATTTTGAAAATAGCAGGAATAATTAAATAACAAAATTTCCAAAATTTATAAAACATAGATGAAAAGACGAGAAGTTTGAACTAAAGGTGGGTGGGTCTGTGTCACACAAAATGGTAGATTATTTTCAACATTAAACTGTGTCCTTAGCACATGCAATGGTTTTCTTCAACACTGGAGAAAAAATCTAAACTTATTAAAAGCATATTTTAACTTCCAAAAAGAACTTTACAAAGAATACTCCCCATATGTCATCTAACAGCTCTTTCTGCTGAATATTGTGATGTTTCCAGACTGGCAATTAAAAACAAAATATGTAATTGAAAATGCTGTGCTTTTTAGCAAAGAGAGAATTTAGTACTGAATTACATCTCCTGAGACTGAAGCACATTACTTCTTTCCCCCCCATTTTTGGGGGGTATCATGATACTTTTTTTTTGGGGGGGGGGTTATCATGATAAATTATTTTACCACTATTAGTTTTCAAGAACAGGGATTTGGAATTTCCCACTGTACAGAAGTTTCTGAATTGTGGTAAAATGGCCCTATCATGTTTGAAAACATATCCCAGTTGATTATTATTGATAAAACAGAATACTTGTCCCCCTTCCCCACCCAAAAAATATATATATATTTTTTTAAGAGAAAGGAAGTAAGAAAATTAATTATTCTAGCCTACCCTTCCCAGTCCTAGTAACTAGGATACCTCCATCAGTTAGTGGAAATATCAGCTGCTATAACTAGATGACATACAAACTATGGATGGTTAAACTTATGTGCTATCAATTATAGCCACTTTGGCAGGCCTGCAGAGAATACTTTCGTGTTCAGATGTTGTAAAACAGTTTCGATGGCTGTGAATGTTGTCTCCTCTATTGTTCTTTTGTATTGTTCTATTGTACTTCTATTGTTCTTTTGTACAAAAAGAAAAAAGCTACTATACATCTGAATACAGACTCACTGCATGTCTGCTTTCCCTTAAATTAATTATAACGAGGGTGCCCTACTTCCATACCAATCCACATAATTCTAACATGATAGCAACTAAATGTGTAAAAGTAAGTTGGCCTGACAATTTCATCCTAGCAGGATCTTCTTCAGAGGCTGAATGACAAGTAACAGTAACAGAAGGGACAAAAACACGCACAGAAAACAGACAGGTTAATCCATTAACCTGTCTGTATTCTGTGTGTGTTTTTGTCCCTTCTGTTACTGTTACTTGTCATTCAGCCTCTGAAAAACATCCTGCTAGGATCAAAACGTCATACTTTTAACATTCTCTCACACAGGCTCTGGATAAGCACTTTGCTAACACTTTTATTTTTATCTTTTATGATAGCAACTTAACGTTAACTTTATCATAACTGGTTTTTAAATACAACAAAGTTTACTGTAGAATAACCACAGCAAAAGTGAGATAATTATTTCCGTATAGCACACTTGACTTTGTATGATTACTTTAAACAAGTCGGTGTACCTAAGTCTTTCCACCTCATACAAATTAATAAATGACAGAGTACTCTATAACTTTCCAACTTTACATATAGAAACGTCTATTAGGGGGTTGTAAAAGAGCAAAGTGCTCTTCAAATGTAGTTTACTAATTCATGTTCTGAAGAGACTGTAAAAGCTATCGAGAAACACTCCAAAAGTTAAGACAGATTCAGTAATCTTATATATTTCACTCAATGTTGCAAATTCTTCCTGTGAAGGGATACTTGACTGTGAATTGAGAGCCCACAGCCTACAGATACTGTACTTTATGAATGTCCATATGATTAAACAAATGATCTTTCAAGGGAACCTAAAACCGGCAATCTAATCTCGGTGAAGTTGGTTGATTTCGAGCCCTGCCGCTGATAAAACTGCAAACCTTGCAAAAAAAATTAATAATAATCTTCACTTTTCTTTGAATTCATCCGATTCCTGTCTGCCACTGTCTGATTTTGAAGACAAATTTGAGACCAAAATCCCAGGGGTTGGTTGGCTAGATAATTTGCTAGACTGACCTAGCTGAAACATATTCAACAAAGCGGAGACTACTCTGAAGGTCAAAGCCATGGCGACCGACGTACCGAACGAAAATGTCAGACATCCCCTAACACAAAGAGAAGCACAAGTCCAGCGAAGGATATGATTGAACCAGTTGAAGGGATACATACAAAATAGAAAGAGGAATTACTTAAAATGTTGAAAATGAAATTAGATAAAAATAGAAGAGAGAAAGAGAGAGACTTTGTGAAGAGTCAATCTCAATTTATATGAAACTGCAAGTGAATTCCTTGACTGCCTCAGTGCAAACAACTTCTGACCTTTTTGACTTTAAAACAGTTCCGTAATATCAATATAATGAAGCATTGTTTGTGCTACTGTACTTGAAGGGGACTGTTAGTGTGCACATTGACCAAAGCATCGTCGGTGTGTGCATGGACTTCTTCCGCGTCACGGAATCAAAGTGAAAATGAAATGTGATATTTAACTTAACTGTCTAACACTAGTCCTCCAGAATGGCAGCAGAAACAAAAACAGGAAACAAAATAGCCAATTCGAGTGAAAGCTTAAAATGTTTATACAAGGTGTTTGGCGCATACAATTCTGCTGTTTTCTTTTGCAATTCATTATTCAGGATGGCTATATAAAATGTGTGAATATTATGTACATCACTAAGAGTGAGACAGAATAACGATGATGCTGTTCACACCTGAAGTTTAAATCACTACTTTATACTTTATATAGGAACTATATAGGAACCCATGGAACTTTTAACAAATTACAATTTCCAGTTTAAACCATTAATACATAATCAATCACAATGTGAAGGAGATATGAATTTTAATTGAAGTTACTGAAGTTCTCTTTAATTATGATGGCTATGACCACACAGATTTCATAGTTAGACTGATCTAACATATCCAAGTATGTGTGAATGTAACATCACTTGTCAGTGAGCGAAAGCTCTAAATAATCACAAATGGCAGCTTCAATACAAGTTTTTTTTTCCAATATGCTGTTTATTCATTCTTGGAGTTTAAATCATCACTACTTAATAATTTGTGGAGCATTAAAATGCAATGAGTGTTCATAACTGCATACTTTTTCACACTGAGAGGGTCTAAATATTAATTTTACGTTACTAACTCCTTAATTAGGATGGCCATATCCACACAATAACAATATCCAATAACAATTGGTTATCAAACGATGAGCTCTACATGAAACCAACCAAACACCTCGTGGTCATCCATAGTCGCAAATAGAAGATTGAGATTTTTCGGTCATGTAGCAAGACTCCGGGAGGACGCTCCAGCAAAGGTTGCTTTAAGAGAAGCAATGAGACATACTGCTAAACCAGTAGCAAGGCCCGTGACTACCTTGCTTGGAAAAATAAAGTCGCAATTTAAGGACGTTAACATTAACAATTTCGAGGAAGCAATGAACCTTGCGCAAGATCGTGATACGTGGCGGAGGTTAATCACTGAGCATGTCG
>JAIPMN010174368.1:0-10152 GCA_020650975.1 Apostichopus californicus
AACAACCGAAGTTAGTGCAAATGAAATTGGTGTGGGTTTATTAGTAGGTTATTAAAACTTTTCCAAATTGGCAGGGTTTTCCTACTCGTATTCTCATAGTACTGTACGTCGTGAGGCTAAAAATTTTTGTTGGACTTTGCAACATTTGCAAGGTAACAACACGTTCAGTGAGTGAGTATGTGGCTCATGGACGTGTACATATTTATGAATTAGTATATATGGTTTGTAGTCAGAATGGGGTAATTGCATTTGGCCTTTCAAGTTATGCATAAGGTTTGCATAGAATCCAAGATGCAAGGGAATAGATAGATTACCAATGCTCTTGTTTGGTGTGATACCTATTCTTACAGAGGCAGGGCAGAGAACTGTTTTCTTCCAATGTGGGGGAGGGGTTGTCCACTGATTTAGGCTTTGCATCATTCAGTGAAAAATCAGTGGGTTCTGCTTGCAATTCACTTTTGATCTTGTCATTGCAGTGTCTAGGTTAAGTGTTTAATGGACATACCTTTTTTTAGGTCCCTAAAAAAGTTACTTCTCTTGAGAATGTTACATGATAATCCTACAGTAAAAGATAATTCACATATTCTTAGTCCGTAACAGCACTAAAACATTCAATTTCAGAAAATAATGCCAAAGTGAAACCCGGATTGACATTTTTTATCTTTGTTTGAATATTAATATCACAGGAATCAAACTGTTGGCCGGACGGAAATATATGATCGCAGTTGACAAGGTAGTTGTCAATCATCTTATTGCTGATTTTCAGAGTGCCTCTTTGCCACATACTATGTTTTAAACATTCAGTATCCTGCAGACAGCTGTGTGACATTGGAGTTCATCCAGAGGTAAGTGTTAATGGAATATGAATGAATATTCGTACAGTAAGTGGTTATAGCTGGGATTGGAGTTGTAACTCATTGTAGTGTTTTCCTTGTATAGTGTGTTTTCTACCAACTCTTGGGAAAAAATTGAACCGGTTTAAAATTCAGTTGAGTAGTTACACAAGTAAGTCATAATTTGTCTGTCTAGAGAGAAGATCATGATCCAACTTAGAATACCATTGAAGGTACTGTTACATGAAATTTGGTCATAGTCTAACTTAACAATTATTTACCTCAGTTTAGATGAACTGCTGCAGTAGGTGTTTACTTAGTGTTAAATAGTAACAGCATCATTAACTTGAAGATTGTAGAATATTTATGCAGTGACGGTATTTGTAGAGCCCTAGTCCCGTCAGCATTGGGATTAAACTTCTAACAAAATGCACAGTTGAAAAAGTTGATTATGATAGTTGTTCCAAGAAGATCAGTGTCCTATTTTCTTTTCAACTACAATCCACCTGCATTTTGTCGATTTTGAAATGGATTCTTGTGTTTCATCGTGGGACTCATAGTATCAACTTTGTTAAAAATTAACTGCTTGTAGAATTGTAAAGATGGGACCCAGGCTTTAATCCTTCAAACTGTGCATTCCAAATTGATTTCATGGACAGTCTTCTTGTGGAATTGACTGTTATAAACAACAACTGTTCTCAAAAAAAGTAATAAAAGAATTGTGAATTAGGAAATATGCTGGAAAATGTTAGACCACAATCATTATGACTTTCATAATTATAAATACAAACTAATATGAAAGCAGTGTGAGTAGCCATTTAATTTATACCTGAAACAGTGAAGTGAATAATTAATGTGCAACAAATTTTCAGAAGTATCATGTTTTAAAGACATCATTTACTACTGGTCAAGTGTCAAGGTCCACGACAAAAAAATTCATTCCCACCAAAAGTAATAAAAATCAACTCATTTTTTCTTTTGGCAGGTGCTTTGTTGGAATCAACCCACCCACACCAGGAAAAAGTAGGAAATCCTCAGCCATAAATCCCAAAGTGTTTTCTCTTTTGTGACATATCAAGGATGAGTCAACAAAGTAAAAAAGTCAAACAGTGTAGTATGGTGATCAGTGGACCTATTTCGAGTTTAGTGACTACAGGAACCATTTAGAAAAGTCTGTTTTTTGTTTTCATTCAACTCATTCAAAATCAAGTTAAGATGGTTACTTCTGGCTGGAACCTCAATGTCGCCTTTAGCCACTCATAGTGTTCCCTTCATGTATATAGACATTCAGCTTATATATGTAAGGAATCATCGGTTGGATGATGTTTTTATGGACTACGATCAGTACACAGGCCTGAAACAATCTGCACACCAATCTCCATATTCTGTGCCTCTAAAGCAGAATGGTTTCAGATGAAATTTTGTTTTAGATAATTAAAGAGAACTGAAATCTATGCATTTTCATGGGCTTTGCACACAGATCCTTCTTACAATTTTTGAGGTACTAGCAGTTGAGTTTATCACATTTTTTACCTAAGTTGGACTTGAAGCAATGCACATTGGACCATTCCTTAAATGGTGAAATGTTTGCCATATTTCGTTTTCAGTGGTGAGTTTATACTATGTGATATTATTTAAACTACTTCATTTAAAAAAGTGTGATTACAGTGTGTAATGCCACGAAACTATACTAAAGTATGCTTGTTTATTACTGTGTGTAGTTTAGGGTCTATAGGAATTGCACTGCCTAAGCATTAACACCAAGTTTTCCCTCTCTCCATTCCCTACCCCAGTGAAATACTCCATCAAATAATTCTTCATGTACTTGTGAGAATATCCAGTTCTGGCTGGAATTACTATTTCAGTCTTGGTATTCGATCATAGACATCTGTGGCTAGTTTGGAATTGACAGGGCCTGGAGTGTATATTGGCATGCACCAATTTTTCAACATTGAAAAAGAGTTTTACTGTTTCAGTTTTGGACTTTAAGTTACTTCCTTGTTGATTTACTAAGTTCTGTGTTTTTAGTTTCCATTTTGACATTTGCATTGCAGAAATGATTGCATGTTCATGATATCATGGCTCAGCTTTATATGAAAATGTTTGAAAGTTGTGTAATAGTAATTCGAAAGTTCCAAGCTTATAACGTCAATTAGCCCTTAAGCCTACCATGTAATAAGGGTTGGCTAATGATTGTTTTCCACTTCATGGGTTGAAAAATAATGTTTGACACTGATTTACAGAAGAAGATCATATAGTTGTTTTTGAATAGTTGGTCATAAGCCACATGCCTTGACCAACTCTATGGAGATTTTGTAATACTGTGAGGAGGCTGACATAATATAGTATATGATTGTAAATACATTACAAGGATATTATTGTATGAAAAATCTTACTTTAGCTTAATATTCGGTGAAGAGCTTTTTGTAATATATGCCATTTAGAAAGTTTATAATTGCAGTCAGTTTGCAAATTAAGGGTCACATAGTTTGTTGGTTTTTTTTGGGCAACTTAATTGGCCCTAACCAAAGATAACAACAAGTGAAGTAGCTTTCAAGGTATTGCTTTTGGTCTAAGGTGATCTTACCACCTCTTCAGAACAGTTGCAAAACCTGTATCTGTTATTGTCCTATACAGACTTTTGTAAGTAGTTTGTAATTGCCTTGGCCTGAAGTTTGTGATATCAGCCACCAGTTTTTTCTCAAATGTTGAAAAGTAGAATTATTGTTGAAGTTTAAGTTCTCTACTTGTTGTTTTATAATTGAGTTTTTATGTTTCTAGTATCTACTTAAGGAAGCTTTTAGTTTTAGTAAAGTGATTAAAAGTGATAGGTTAAAAGCACCTTTGTATGTGCATGTTTTTGGGGAAGACCTCACTCCAAGATGAATGAAGAAGTTGTGTAAATAAAGGGTCAAAATAAACATGAGCATTTCAACGTACTTCTACCGTGTTTGGCGTATTCCCTAAGTATGTACTTTGTTTTTGTAGAAACCTTGCCGTAAACTAAGACAGATAAAACCCATCAATGTATTTTAATTGTCAATATCAAATTTTCACCCTTATGTTTCTTTTTTATGCAATTGATAAATCATTAAGAATTCACATAAAAAACTTGTTAAAGGACAGATTTTGGTAGACAAACACGTTAAAAGCGAAAGTAAAAAGAACATAAATTTGAATTTTATCAGAAGATTTAAGTAAATTGACTGAACGATTAAAATTAAAATCTTGTAAAAAAGACAGAATTTAGAAGTAAAACCTTCTGTAAAAAAACAGACAAAAATTGTAATTTTCTCAGACGATTTGGTAAATTAACTGAACAATTAACATCGAAAACTTGTAAAAAGACAGAATTTGGTAGTAAAACACAATAAAATTGTCTGTAAACAAACAGGAATAAATTGTGATTTTATCAGAAAAATTCAGTTAAATATACATGAGAAAAATGCTAAAAGAAAACAGAATTTTGATGTAAATCTATTTAACAGAATATTCTTGTAAAACTTTTAACTGGAAAAATCTGTAAAAAGAAAACATTTTTTTCCAGTTAATTCCTTTTTACAGATTGTCTGTAAAAATAACAGGAAACGATTGGAAACTTTTTTTCCAATCGTTTTCTGTTAATTTACAGAAATTTTTTTAACAGTGTACCATTTGGCATATAAGAATTTGTAACAGCCTGGCCGCGCAACAAGTAAGATTTTACAAGGAAGCAGTAAGATGTTAAGTCGTCAAGGGTAATGGTCAACTGTTTACGTATAAGACATTTATTCAACATTTTACCAGGCGCGTAGCCAAAGGGGGGGCGAAGGGGGCGAACCGCCCCCCCCCCTCCCTTAAGCATATTTTTTTTGTATGTTTTTATGATATCGCTAGAAATTTCAAGCTTGGATGCAACTTACGAGGCCTGGGAAGTGCCATTTCCAGCGATCTGGGAGGCATTCTCAGCCAAAATTTTCTTGTGGCGCTACGCTTAGATAGTTTTCAATGCAGAATCTACGGCTCTGATAGTTTGCCTACAGGTTCGCCCCTCCCTTGGCAAATTCCTGGCTACGCGCCTACATTTTACAATCACTGAAACAGTGTTGAAGAATTTTCGACTCTTTAGGTCGTACCGTAAATATATTTATGCAGGGCCGTAGCCTGGGTACAATCCATTTTACGGGGAATTGAGTAACATCAAGAAACATATATCCTCCAAATGTTACATAGAGCTAATATGTAGAGGTGTGTAAATACCAGAGATGTTCTTAAGAAATTTTTATTGGGTGCATGGCCATTTCCCAAAAAGTATCATCCTGGCATTCTTTAAGCAGAGCGCTAGCATCAGTTGGCGCTAAGCGTTGCAAGAAATTTTTTGCCCAAACTGCCTCCTAGATTGATGAAAATGGCATTTCCCCGGCCTATAAGTTGCATCTAAACATTCTTTATTATGAGATCTCATGTATTAGAAATTTACACTTCCGAAAAACAAGGGTAATTAGAAATATTTTATTCGTTAAAATCACTTTCTAGGGGGTGGGGAGGGAAATGACTTAACGTTATTTTATAAGCTCTGCTTTATTCAGTGTTTTACAAAGGATTTAAGATTTAAAAACATGTTAGGGCATTCTGATGTTAGCCTATATATGCTGAGGGAAAGCCATATGGGGAGTTAAGGTGTTATACATGCCAAAAGAGACCTATGGGTGGGTGAAGGGGGGGGGGACTGAGTGGATAGGCCGTGTAGGGGACTGGGGGACCACGGCCCCCTAGTTAGTATGTTAACAAGGCCCTAGTATATGTATTTTCACAGTACCTCAATATTTGAAACATCAGGACACTGATATAGCGGCTAACAATGAAACTGATAAGCCTACACAAAACACAGACGTAAATATATTTATGAACCGTAGTTTCATATGAGGCTGCTACACTGTTCACACGGGTAACATCTTAGGAGCTCTCTATACGTTGTATCATTATTCTATAAAAAAAAATACTAGTGAAAACCAACACAAAGGCAAGGTCATCACATCCCTGATCGTGCATATATACGTGATGAGCAGTTAAAATAAACCTTGTATCCTTTTGGAAAGTTATTCCTACAATACGTGTATAGAATCTTGAAGTTGCACACTGGCTGACTATTGAAATAATGTGAATAATTTCTCTAAAAGTCAATAATTATATCTCATCTCCCTGCATATAATGTATCGGGAGAGGAGACTTCACCCCACATCAGAAATGTGAGTGAGTGAGTGAGTGAGTGAATGTGTGAGTGAGAGAGTCAGTGAGTCAGTGAGCGAGTGATCGAGTGAGCGGTGGAGCGAGTCAGCGAGTCAGTGGAGTCAGTGAGTCATTGAGCGAGTGAGCGAGTGAGCGAGTGCGTGAGCGTTCAAACTTACTGACCATGAAAACTCGTGTCTGTGTGATTAAAGAGATGTCATAGGTCAAAGGTCAAATACCCAAAATCTTGGTTTTTAGCCATTACCTGCTTGTCATTATGTTGTAAATAGTTACTAACCCACAATATTTGTGTAGAGAATAATGAGACAAATTTAAAAAAAGTAATAATGTGGTTGTTGAGGGTTGAAATGGCATTGGAGGTCATAGGTGAAATTCGCCCAGCTTTGATGCCTTGCATGAAACAACAGTGACGGTATAGGTAATATCGTTTTCTACTCAACTTTAAGCTATACACTATACGTTAAAAAACTGGATACCAGCCTATTATTATAGATGGCAACAAGATGCATTCATGCAGTAGTGACCAAAAACAACTTCCGTCATGGAGATGAGGTCTGCATCTCCATGGATTGCCCACTTGTTTAGTTATGTTCTATCTCCGAGTCATCACATACTACAAGACTACGCTGTTGTAGCCTCGTTGTAATGTTACATGAGTCTTATAGAAACATCTCATTACAGTACTAAATACATTCTGCTCTCCAGCAATGACTAAAATTCTACATCTATCTTCCTTAAACAGCTTGTTTTCATTTCATTTTATTTTACTCATAAAGGAACGATTCTGTGTGGACAGCGACCGACCTCATTATGATGTTCACCGAACACCGAAACCTTCCAATAGGATTTATCGTCTTCATGTTATGTCACATTCCTGTTATGTCTCAAGTGGATGTCCCAGATCCAACTTGCCTTCCCTTAGATAAGTCTTTCGATGACTGCTTTAAACCCATTGATCACTTGCCAAATGATGAACCGATCAGATGTGTAAACTTATCTCATAATTCTTTAAAGGATCTTGCTACAAATTTAGGAAACTGTCTACCAAATCTAAACGAAATTGATTTAAGTTTCAATCAGTATCATCAAGTTCCAACTCGAGCCCTCGCTGGTCTCGCAGATCTGTATTACTTGCATATGGATAACAATTTGATCATTTCACTGGAAGGAGCCTTTCGTGGATTGGGAAGCCTAACTAAAATATCCTTTGGATCAAATCAAATCGGGAAAATACCTACCGATATGTTTGGTATTCTTCGACAGTTGAAAGAAGCAGAATTTCCTAATAACAATATAAATGTCCTTCCTTGTTTGGGCGACATGAAGAACTTGACGATCTCCCAGATCGACTTGAGAAACAACAAGTTGACTGCTCTTAATTTGGACTGCATCATCAAGATAGAAAACGCCACGACAATATGTGGTAATGACTTTGTTATTCAGGTCAACCGCAAGAGAAATAGCCCAATAGAATTCTTGATCAGTGATAATCAAAACACGATTAGTTGTGAAAATGATATCACTTTGGACACCTCTTCTCTGGAGGCCATATCCATAAATATCTCCTGTCGATATCAAAACGGTACTCATGGTAGAATTATGAAAAGTTATCAACATTTGAGAGAAACAAGTGATACTGACGGAAAACAAAGAGGGTTTATCTGGCCTTTATTAATATCAATTATATTATTAGGTATTGTAAAGGTCATATGATCGGTTTTGAAATCCGTTTGTTGAAACAGGAAGATCAAACAGCGATATAGCTGACACATTGATTAGGGAGCGTTCTCAGATGCTAACTCTCACCTGGTCTTGTTGAAACTCTGAATTGAATGAAACTTGGAAGTGTGCATGATACATACGACAAGGCATCAGCTATCATGTATCTATAGTAGCTGGACTTTTGGTCAGTTTCACAGATGCGATACAAAACTATATTTAAATCATAGACATTTTATGACCTTAAATAACATTCTACCCCCCCCCCCCAAAGCATTCTAAACTTGTCAAGGACAAACGGTGTGAATGTTAACAAGAGATGCTTTGGTTGACTTATTTTAAGACCACTACCCAACCCTCGCCCCTCTCGTCATGTGATGTCTGCTAGGAAACTTAATTTATGCACATCTCGAGATTCTCAATTTACATCGAGGACTATAGATTTCGTTTATTGATTTCTTTCTTCAAATGTACCTCCATTCCCAGGTCCGTTATAGTAATTGGAAAGAAACAAATTCCATGTGGAAATTCAACTCATTGAAAGCTATATTTACTCTTCAGTATGCGTTGCATTGTTAGGGCAGTCATCGGGGCAAAAAAGACAACAAAGATTAATTTATTTTCAAGGTTGTTGTCTAAAGTTAATTTAAAGTTTTAAAGTACCGGCATGTCATATATATTCCGTTGACTTTAATTTAAAGTTTCAAGTCATTACAGTTTTGGGAAATTAAAATATTTAATTTATTTAAATTAAAGTTTTCTGTTTACTAGTTGCCATGTGAAAACTATTTTCAATAATCTACTTTGCTCTTCGGCCTAAATTAATCCTGTTGAATGTAAACTAATTGTCGCAGTGTTGTCTTTTTTGCCCCGATGGCTGCCCATAGCATTGTGGGACTAAACACGCAGTATACTTTCAGTTTCTATATCTGTACAATATTGCTGGCAGCAACGATTTTTATTGTATTAATAATAAGAATTATCGATCTCTCCACATTATGTGGTTCAGAGAAGGAAACATTGGAACACGTCTTTTCATATTGCCAATTAAAATAGGTTGCTCTGTGGCGTGGATAAGTTAAACGCCGGCTAAAAGTGACTCAAGTGAAATAGGTAATTAAGCGATGCCTGTTTCTATGTATAGACCAATTTATGATTATTGTATACAGTATAGAATGCCTTTGACAATTGCATACTATGTGTTTAACTTAATCATTGTTTCGAAGTGGTAATGATTATTTTGTATAGTTTTGTGCCTTTCACAGTAGTGCATTACGAGTTTAATTTAATACTTGTTTCTACGTGTTTATGATTATTGTGTATAGTTGTGTGCCTTTCACATGTGTATACATTACGCGTTACATTTAATACTTGTTTCTACGTGTTAATGATTATTGTGTATAGCTTTGTGCCTTTCACAGTAGTGCATTACGTGTTTAATTTAATACTTGTTTCTAAGTGTTTATGATTATTGTGTATAGTTTCGTGTCTTTCACAGTAGTGCCTCTATGTGTTTACTTTAATGTTTGTGATTATTGTGTACACAGTAGCTTTGTGCCTCTGACAATGTGTTATGCGTTCAATTTAACGTGTGATGGATCGAATTGCTAGGATTTCGTGCTAACGCTCCATCTTGGGTGACTTTTCTTAAAACAAAGTATCAATTTAAATTTATTCGATTGATATCGATTGATCAAGCATAAGTATATTCAAAAGATTGATAATTATTTCTTTATTCTTTATATTGTACTACTGTAATGTTACTTTAAGTTTGTTTCCGGTTCACACTATAAACTCTATTAGTTTTCCTGTTTTGTTGGTGGAGTTGAGTCGTAATTATAACAAAGGAAACATTTTACTTAAAGCATCCTTATATTAAACAATTTTCATCAATATTTGTTAATATGTTATCAATTAATGTTGTAGCTGTAGTTGGTTTTGTTGGTGACTGGATTGACACCTTTAGAGGAGACAGTGCTTGCAAAACTATTCGATTTATCAATTAGTCCAGGGACCCTGACATGGGCTTCAGATTTAGTGGGGAGGGGTGGGGTGACAGGACTCAGACCGGGGAGGGGTAGGGTGGCAGGAGCCAGACCTATGTTCAGTGGTGTTGAAATTGCGCCTTTTGGCGGCACCAAGCCAAATAAAAAATTATTATTGTAAAAGTTATTGATATCCATGACTACAAACCCCCCACCCCCCCCCCCCCATTGCCTGTGGCTGCGTTTTATTACTGAACCACTGACACTCCTCAAACAAGATTATTACAGTTTATTGGTGTATTTTTTGGGGGGGAGGGCAGTGCCCGAAACAATATCAGCATACTGCCCGAATTTTCACGGAAATGTCTTGTTTGGGTTGCAGCCCC
>JAIPMN010174415.1:0-10532 GCA_020650975.1 Apostichopus californicus
AACTCGTTGAAACGCGGGTTCAAATTGCAGGGCTTATCTGCGGTTACAGTTTTAGCTCCACCTATACTTGCTTGAAGCAAGACCGCGTTCGTGGGAACGGGGTAATAGTCAACAAGAGCCCAAGGGCACTGTGGTTCCTTACGTAGGGGTATATGACAATACACATCATATTATCATAGCAAGATTTGGCTCAAATAGCCCAAGTAATTGTGGCCCTACATGTACCCATAAAGTAACCAACACTATAGCCAACACTTTTGTGATCACAAATTGTGATCGGATTTTTGATCGGAAGGCACTTTTGAGATCTGAATATCGCGTCGAAAATGTAAGAAATATAAGGTCACTTACAAGCGGGTCAACAGATATGATAACATTGGTGACCTCAGATCAAATGACCGTTAAGTTTGAAAATGTTCAACCACCCCATTCACAACTTGTCCCAAAATATCAATCGTGTCAGACCATGGCACTGGGAGTTAATTGCATTAAATGTCTAAACATTAACTTTGAACTTGCATAACTTCACACACAAAGGTCACACGGGGGGTCAACTCATTGACATTTATGATCAGAAGGTACCTTTGACATCTGAAAATAGCATAAAAACTGTAAAAATCCCCAAAACACTTGAAGGTCACCAGAGGTCAAGTTGAGGTCAAGGGTAACCCAGATGCGGGTCGACAATTGGATTACATTGAAGCAACTCCCAACCCTAACGGACAATGCGTTCTCAAGTTATCGCAAAATACTTGTTTTTTAACATTAATTGACTCTTGGTGACCTCGGATCACATGACCGTTAAGTTTGAAAATATTCCCCTATACCATTTGCAACTTGACTTAAATATCAACCGTGTCACACCTTGGCACTGGGAGTTATTGCATTAAATGTCTGAAAATTAACTTGGACCTCATATAACTTCACACACAAAGGTCACCTGGGGTCAACCCATTGACATTTTTGATCGGTGAGACGTGCATATAGCATCAGAACTATAAAAATTCAAACATTTTTTCTTTGCCCATTTTCTCCCCCCAAAATATTAGTTTTTTAACATTAATTGACCTTTGGTGACCTTGGATCACATGACCGTTAAGTTTGAAAATATTCCCCTATACCATTTGCAACTTGTCCCAAAATATCAACTATGTCACACCTTGGCACTGGGAGTTATTGCACTAAATGTCTGGAAATGAACTTTGACCTTGAATATAACTTCGCACACAAAGCTCACCCGGGTGTCAACCCATTGACATTTATGATCGGAAGGTTTCTTTGATATCTGAAAATTGCATCGAAACTGTAAAAATCCCAAAAAAACTTAAAGGTCACCAGAGGTCAAATTGAGGTCAAGGGTCACCCAGATGCGGGTCGACAATTGGATTACATTGAAGCAACTCCCAACCCTAATGGACAATTCGTTCTCAAGTTATCGCGAAAATACTTGTTTTTTAACATTAATTGACCTTTGGTGACCTTAAATCACATGAATGTAAAGTTACAAAATGTTTCCCTAACCAGTTCACAACTTGTCCCAAAATATCAACCGTGTCACACTTTAGCACTGGGAGTTATTGCAATAAATGTCTGAAAATTAACTTTGACCTTGTATAACTTCACACACAAAAGTTAAATTTCAAAATGTTCTCCTAACCAGTTCACAACTTGTCCCAAAATATCAACCTTGTCGCACATTGGCACTGGGAGTTATTGCAGTTTTAATATTTTGGGTTTTTGGCCTCTAACTGACCTTTGGTGACCTTCACAGGCACCAAAAACAATAGGGCACACCTTCTCACTATGGCGGATCTATATACCAAGTTTGAGTTAAGTCCAACTTTCCCTTGTTGAGTTACAGTGTACCCAAGCAAGTGTCACAGACACACACAGACACACACCCACACACCCGTACACATACACACACACACACCAACCTGACTACATAGGTTCCTTTTGCTAATGCAAGGAACCAAAAATAAATATTTCAGTAAAAGAGTATGATTTAACATTTATTCCAGATTTATGAAATACCATGCACATAGACCTGTGGTCAATCCTATAACATATAAGACAAATAAATGTCAAATTTCAAAAGGGTGTGCCTCTCAGTAGTACAAAGTTTGCTGCAATTGCAATACACATGCATCATCCACAAATAATAATTTTTGTTTGGTATCAGTCTCTTAAAATTCAGAGGTAATATATTAGATATGTGCTTCAAACAAAATGGAACTGGATTCATAATGACACAGTGGAATGTCATTCCGAAATTGATTTCATTTCACCACTGTGGGATGTACTGCACTGTCAAAGATTAAGCTAATATCCTGTGTACAATTACTGATACAATTAAGCTGAACATGCCATTAGCAATCTTGTCACACGAAATTATCTCATTAGTATCAGTTAGCATAAGGCATCATAGCAGTCATTTTTCAGCCTAATCCCTTTTCTCGTCACCTTATAGACTCATAATTACTTATTTGATTTTTCTTGTTAAAAAATCATAACGTTTTCTTTATTGTAGTTCACTGCATAGTTTATATGCTGCATCCATATTCATCTTCAGTAATTCTTTTACCTCCTACGTCATTTTATTTCACTGCCTATTGTACTAACTGTACCCCATTCATTGTCCAGTGTCCCAAACAGCTTGATAAATCTGTGTAAAAAATGTCTGTTTGATCTGTTTTCCTCCCTTTTCCTTTATGTCTGCGTCTGAAGATCCTTCAGATGCTCTAAGTTTGATGTACTTATTATTTTAGAAATTATAAGAAAAATTATATCTACATGGTCCACTTCTTATGTGTGAGGGTACTTAAGAAGATAATTTTGATATGTATATATGATCTGGACAATCCATGAATTCCCAACAGGCCTTATTACAATGTAGAACATTTCAAAAGTGAGTCATGATTCTTAACTTACCTTTCCTTTGCTTGGAACATCGTTGATTTCGTCTTCTTGTTGTTCCACTGTTTTATTTTTTTCGTCTTTTGTTGATGAAGAAAAGTGATATAAACATTTATATGAATTAACCACAAACAATGTTATGGAAGACATTATATCATCAACTGTACCAATCTTCTATATATACACCAGCCCAACGAGAAAAAAGTCTCAAAAAACTAGTTTTGTACTGACGTTTTCAAACGTTGACTGAACCTTTAGTGAGTACACTTTAAGGCCAGCCTCCATAGTTTGTTCCAAGACTGGTCAATAAGGATACAGGTATATTATTGTGAAGTTAGTAAAAATTAATGAAAGGAAAGGGCTTGTATGACCATCAGGGCAAAGAACATCAACAAAACTGAGGATGAAGAACCTTCATTTATCAGCAGAAATCCAGCCGTGACTTATGTATGCCTGCTTCAACTGTGGTTACAGATGATTGTATGTACTTTAGCACTTATTCTATAGTTACAGGGATTTCTTTGACACTAACAAAGAAAACCTTATTAATTACAATTTTAAGTTTTAAAATGATTGTTCCTATTAATACGAGAAACTCACCAGAGATTGGTTTCAGTGATGATGATTTTGCTGACATCCTCCCCGGTAATCTAAATTCCATCTAAATGAAGATTTCATTCAGACAAGAAAAGACAAAAATACATATGGTGAAAAATCATACAAACCTGAAGAAACTACATCATGAACCAGCAATCCCAGAGAATTTGCTATGCATTGTTACCAATTTTTTTATTTAACGACCTTGCTGATGTAGGTCAACTCAATAAAAATTTAATCAGAACTAGAAGATCAGAAATTCAAGCCTCATTACCATTACATCAGAAATATTTTTATAATCACTTATCACTAAAGGATCTTACAATATACAACAAAATGACCCAAAATCCAGACCAAACAGGTTTCGATGTTGGCTAAACAGTCAGATGGATGTTTTATATAATTAGAGATATTTTCCTGTTGAGCTTTAGAATAAATTAGATCCATCATAAGCCCTTAACAACTGTTATTAATGAAGGAAGCTCATGGCTTTAATATAATTCATTATGAAATATTTTGACAGTTTACTACCAAACCGCTTTCCTTCAAAAAAATGTTAGCTTATATAACAGAGAATTAGGTAAAATACTGCAGACAGCAAAGATAACATGTGTGACAAGACATAGATAGTGAAAGTCCCCCGATACAAGAGCATCAATGCTCTGATATATAGATATCATCTTCTGACTACTGTATACAGTGTTCCAAATTATTTGAGACCTTTGAACAATATTTTGCCTCATCACAAAATGAATGGCAACCAACAGTCATTATAAGGAGTATCAACATACTAAGTATGGCACTCATCAAAGGTGAATTTCATGAGTAAGGTTGTTACACAGTTTTCAAATTTTGACCATTGCTGACATTAACATGGCATATGATCCCTGCCAAGGTACAAGGGTAGTATTCATGAAGGGGTACCTACCTACTGAACCAAGTATGAGATTCACTGACACTGTTAATTATATTGGCCAATGGTGACCTTTAATTTTTGTTACCTAATTCTATAAAAAAACAGCCAAGAATTCGCTAGGAACATCTACAAACCAAGCATGATATTTAGCAAAGCTAGAATTATTAAGGTTGTTTTGAAATGTTGCATTCTTGAGTTCTCCATTGACATTTGACCTACACTAAAACATACTAATATCTAGGGTTCAGATGACCTATGACCACCACAATTATGAAAACAGCCAACAGCTTTCTTAGAGAAATCTGCATGCAATGCTTGAAATTCTTCGATTGTGAGTTATCATGTTTACAAGCAGGCATATCACACACACATACACAAGAATCACAATCACATATACTCGTTTGTTAAAGAATAATCCAGAGATTGATTGACATTTGAGTACTCATTATGGTTGAGCCAAATACCACGTGTAAACTTCATCAAAGCTATCATTTGAAATTTTGGAGTTATCAAAATTACAATAATTTGAGATTTTGACATCTATTGACCCCAATTGAGTTTCCCAATAGCGAAAGCAACCTGAGGGGCACCCACATAAACTATATGACCCATCAAGCCAGAGTATTTCAGACTGCTGTTTACGTTGTCAGATTTTGCCTCTGTTGACCTCACATGACCTTTTACCTCTACCAAAGCTGCTTTATGGAGCACCATCCACCCAAGTATGACATTCACCAATGGTAATCATGTCCAGTATTTACAATGTTTTCAAATTTTGGCCACTGGTGACCTCAAATGACATTACAAATAAACTGAAGCAGCCAAGAGCTTACTATCAGTTATCAGTTCATACGCCACATGCTTAGTGAGTTATTGTGTTTACAAGACAGGGTGTCACATATGCACATACACCCACACAGACTTGTTTCTAATGTATTAGCAACATCCAAGGTCATTTCCCTTTATTCAAACCCTTGTCTGGACAACGGATGACTATTGTCCACTGTTGCTTGACTACTAGTGACACAAATTTATTATTCCCATGTCACCACTTCTGAGGCCGAGACATGTACATACACGCCATCACCACATCATAGGTTCCTTTTGCCTTGACGAAAGAATCAAGAATAGAGCTTAACTCAAAAAGGGGTTTTGCTGGTTAAGCAAAGGAATGTTAAAGACGGCCATATGAAATAAATAACAATTAAAAAAAAACAAAGATAATACATCTCACCATCCATTCTCCAGTTGTCACATTTAATGTGTGAATGAAGTTTCCAATGATCCATTCAACTGAAATGAGTATAAGTAGATAACAATGAGACCCTCAGCCACTCTCACATGGAATATTTTATTTGAACACATTTTTGTATTGGTTGCCATATTTCTGATTTGAGGATAAAAATAACACTACTTGTAGTTACTGTGGTAAAGTGAAATTTTGCCTGTTTGACTCTCCATGGGTGAACTCTGTCATATCCTCTTCTTTCTCTTTTCCTAGAAACTGGATGTTGAGCAGTGGACTACCTTATTTGCATAGCCTCTCTACAACTGTGGTTTTAGTGTACATGTGCTACAGAACTTAGTCCAGTGGTTTATTGACTATTTTTTAAGATGTTGAAGGATCATTTTCTTAGTGTTTTTGAGTATTTAGTAGTTCATTAAGTGAGTTAGTTGTAAACACACTACATAGGGTACCGCTGCTCTTGTTCAAATTCAGTAGATCAGTCACCAGTTGGGTCATGCTGTTTTGTTCACAGCTGACCAAGGTTTTAAGCATAGAGGATCTATGACATCAAGCTTTGCGAATAAAATTAACCAATTGAAGAAAGATATTTTCTGGGGTTGATGGTTGTAACAGTAAGAAAATTTTAGAAGAATATTTAATCCAGATTTAGGCCATTTTTACCTGTCATTGATTTGGCTAGATTTGAGTGGAAACGCTCAATTACGGTCAGGCCATGTGTTCTGTTAACAAGGTTTAAGCTTGGCATATATACAATTAGTGTTTGTACCTAAAGTGTTCTGCAAATGCCTAACGTTACAGTTACGCTGTGAAGGTAATATGAATTATTCTAGACCAGTTACATATACTGTTAGGTTACTGTTCCTGCAATTGTATGGGATGATTATGTATTTTACCGAATGATTTACACTTTATTTCCACCTAGAGGGATATGAAGTTGTAGTTAATGGCATTTGAGTATTATATTGTAAGCTATGATACAGAGCATTGCATATATGGTTATTTCTGTTTTTTCTGAGTGTATAGTAGGGGTATATTGTATTTTTAATTTGCTACTGTCATTTGCAATTTGACAGACAAGACTGGTAGATACATTTGAGTTAATGCTAGCCCATACTTGTTCACTGCATGTTTTACTGGCCAGGATTCAAGAGGGGGTATGCTACGGCATAGCACTTTAAATATTTCTTTAATTGTAAGTAATGGTATTTCATTGGTGATTTAATATAAGCATGGTACAAGCTATGTTACATAAGCTAGGTTCTGTAAGTTAATCAGCTGTAATATGTTGTCATACTGTGTTGTTCGATCTTTGGGAGTTAAAGGAGGATAGCGTGCCGTTTTGTGGTTCATAATTCATTCTTGTTTTCCTGAATTATTTCAACGTCTTTTAAGGTAATATGTTAATTTGAATCCTATATAGAAACAGCTTCCATTGATGTCCATGGTTTTAGGTATGCTAGCTATCACCTTTAATTAATTAATACTGGGCCGGTGAGTTACAAAAAAACTCAAAATTTTAAGAGGAAAGTTAAAGGGACATTTTGCCATTCTTGTAATTTGCATAGGTTATTGTCATTCTTACTGTCTTAAATGATTATGTGACTAATATGCTGGTACTCTGGGAGTTTTCATTTCTGATTTTTCAGTTTCCTATTGTTTAGTAGCTGTATTAGGTTAAATTGTGACAAATTGCCATCTTTATCATTCCAGTGTATCGTAGGAAACTGATTCCATTTAACTAGTAACAATTAAGTTATCAGTTTGCTATATGTAAAATGATTAACTTTTGTATTCTATTCCTCCAGTTTCCATATCAGGATAGTTTTCCATACGGTGTATTTCTTGTTGA
Source organism: Apostichopus californicus (assembly GCA_020650975.1). Classification (NCBI taxonomy): domain Eukaryota; kingdom Metazoa; phylum Echinodermata; class Holothuroidea; order Aspidochirotida; family Stichopodidae; genus Apostichopus; species Apostichopus californicus. The sequence continues at coordinate 7,528 of JAIPMN010174415.1, forward strand.
GATGTTTTATGCAATTGATTTGCTCTTAACAGTACTGAACTTGTGAGGTGAATACACAAATGAAACTGGATACTATTGCGTTGTGCCATATTTCGTACTGCTAGGACCCCTTCCACGTCCCCCCTTGGGTACGTCTCTTTTCATTACAAGTTATATTTACACTAATCTGATCATCTTAATTGCTTCACGATCAACTTAGTGAAAACCATAAAATTTTCAGTAATAAGTAACACCTTCTTGAATTGCTGGCTTCACACTTCCTTGTGATGATCGTTATCACTGTTAACTTGTCTAGTTCTGTCTGAAATGATTTTTTCTGATTTTAGATTGTCCAAGCTATTATCATAATCTATCTCACCTAGCTGTTGATTAAAGTAATACCATTTTGCTGGGCTAAAAGCCTTAAGTTACATTTTTTCAATATGCTAAACAGAGTTACATTTCAATACCACTATGCAGAAGCAGGACTAGAATGAAACAGCTTAAATAAATTGTCAGGCTAAGATATTGTATCACAACAGATGGATATCTGTTACATCTAATTACCAAGCTCTTGTTATTCATGAAACAGAATGTTTGTTACCTGAAATGTTTCGGGATTGTAAGTGTTTCAGATCTTTTTCATCTTTCACAGCCACCGGTGGACTTGGAAATAGAAAGCTGAGAAAAAAAGTAAAATATACGATAAAATATCTCCCACTGTGCAGAATTTTATAAAGGAAAGAAATAAAGATAATTGTTAGATAAATTAACATGAAAAGAATTATGTAGAGGGCATAGGCATTTAATTTTCAGGAAATGCTTAGTTTTCTACAATTATATATTATGATAAGTATTGTATTTTGTAAAACGAGAATTGACACCAGCCATGCATACCCACCCACCCAAGATACATACATACCAACTCTTGGAATCACCTTTTTACACAAGATTTTGATATTTTGACCATTGATGACCTCAAATGGCCTTTGATCTAGAAGTCTCATGTTAAGTACCTATCAATCTAGTCTACATTTTACAGATATTATAAATGTTGAGTAGGCTTGTTTTCAGCTTTGGACCTGGTGAACCCAGATATCTAATGAGCTCTCCTGATAGTGAGAGCAGTTGAGAAATTACCATTTAAGATTAGAGCTTTTAACTGGAAATTTGAAGATTTTAAAATAAAATATATAATGATACTTTATACTTAATTATATGCAGATCAAAAAGAGAAACTATGCTTTATCCACGATAACACTTCTAGGCACTATGGGTGGAAGAATGAGAAGGATGGACTTTGACCAATGTCACTGGTCATAGAGGGCGTACCAGTTCATCCTACACATGGTCGAATGAGAGGGCGAAGCTTGTGGGGGAGACAGGTAAGCTAGGAGTGGAGTAAATTATGACTAAGTAATCTCGATGTAGCAGACTTTCAGAAAAGGTAATGATGCAGTGAGAAAGCCAGACTTTTTACATGGTTCCCCATTGTTCATAGATATCAAATGCTTGGAGATATTTTTGCTGAATGTTCTTCTATTAGCTCTATAAATCACACATTCCAATATAACCTTATTTTCAATATCACATAGAACGAAATCTTTAGTTTGGTTTGCCAACTTTGAATTAGTCCTCACCGTGCTACTTCAACCTTTTCATTGTTGATAATGAATTTAATGAGATCTTCATAATCTTGTTCAATCAGCTTCTGGTCCCACCGATTCACTTCAATAGCCCTCAGGGTATTCAAAACTCCCAGCGAGACATCAGCCTTCAAGATCAGGGCTTTCTCTGTAATTTTTTCCACAACATCTGAAAGCTTCAGACATTTGATTGGAATCTGGAGAATAATTCACAGATATTGTAGTATGTCAACTTGAAATCAGTACCCAACAATAATAAGTGGAAAACATAAACCTAGAAACCTGAAGAGAGACATTAAGATTAATTTTGTGTGCTATTGAAGATATGAAAATTGTAATATGTCATGTAGCGCACAAAATCAGCTAAAGTTGTCCCATGCATCACAATATCCTAAAGCAACACTAAGGATTGATTAATAGCCAACCTTTCTTTAAAACCATTGACGAAATGTGTACTTTACGATACACTGATCTTGCAAATTAAATAGATGGTTCAGCATATGATGATAATGTTGTATTAAAAATGATTCACACATCCCAGAATGATCTGCCACTGTATATTCATATTTTAGTCTGATATAACAGAATGAGTACATTAGGTACATCTTGTACTAAAGATCAAATTTGTTCTCTGGATTGAGAGCTACATTTCAAGAGGTAACATATATAAATAAACTTATATCATCAATATCTCAACATACTAGATTTACTTAAGTTTTAGCACAAATTGGTGAAAATATTCACCTTGAATTTTGTATCCTACAGATTGATGCTGTACTTGACACTGGAAAATTGAACGTTGTATTCATGCACACTTCATATTATGTATCACAGATATCGGGATATAAGCAGAGGTTTGCTGTGTATTTGAGCTAAGAAAATTGTATTCACACTTTACCTTTGATCTTGAAGCAAAGGTGAGCATAGAAACCTTTGACCTCAGCAGCAGTCGACTATCTCCAGAGCTGAAGTTGACGGATTCTCTTCTACAGATCTCTGTGACAATGTCCTTGAACTTGTGTCCTTTGTAACCATCATGCTCAGCAAAACAGAGACAGATGCAGTTGATGATGTAATCAGGAATCTCACCATCTCCTGTTTTAAAGTCTCTCATTAGAAAACTGGCAATGACATGAAAGCTGGGAGGACAGATGTGACAAGTGAAGCGCAAGATATAATGGAGATCAGCTGGGTCTATGTTAGCCAGGTGTTCTCTGAACAATTGATACTTGTAATGATGTTGAGTTGATTTGTGACCCCAGAAGAGGCGGGCTAAATACTTTGCTGCAAACCACTCTTGGATTAACTTATGAAGGAATTTGACCTGTAACGAGATATATTTCGGAGTTTTTCTGTTCAGTAAAGGTTCTGATTTTTCCT